>JAOPSE010001566.1:0-129904 GCA_029449295.1 Zea luxurians
GGGGCAGACCGAGGGGGTACTTGACCCCCTCGGGGAAGTCGAAGTGACCCCGGGGAGTCAGGCCGAGGCGTCTGTTTCTCGGGAGCCACGCCGTCAGTGCAGGAGGGTGACCCTCAGGTCGCCGTGGCAACGCCTGAGCAGTCCGTCTCCCGGGCGTCCAAGGCGAGGGTGATGCCGAAGCTGGCGGCGAGGCGGACCTCGGCGGTGTCTTCGGGGGTCCGAGATCCAAGAGACCTCCCCTCAGGCGCGGTTGGTCATGGCCCGGAGCGGGTAAGTATCTTGGAGCGTCTTCGTCCTGGCTTCTCATTCGTATGTCCCGACCGCGGACTTTCCCTTCCTCCTCAGCAAGCGAAGCCACGGCCTGACCGATTTGGCTCCCCGGAAGGCCCTTAAGACGATGTCGGCTTCCGCAGCCAGCATCGCGCCAGGCCTCGCTGTTCAGCCGGCCTTCTCGCAAGGCGCCCCACAGCGGGGGGCTCTGGTGGCACCAGCCGTTGTGGAGCGAGTTCCCGAGGCCGGCTCTCCCGCCGAGGCGGCCATCGTGCTGGAGGAGGAGGCCAGCGCAGACGTAGCCCTGGGCCCACCGAACATGTCGCCGGCACCGGCGCCTACTGCTGCTGAAGCCGCTACCGTCCCCGTCGGGGAGCCACCCGTTGCCACCGACGCTAAGATGGCCGAGGCGTCGGCGCTCGGTGCCTCAGAGGAGGGGGGGCGTGGAAGCGCGATCCGTCCCACTGAGCGGCGGCCTTGTCGCTACGCGGCGGAGCTCCGAGGAGCGGCCCCAATTGCTCCAGTTCCGAACCCGTGGGGTTTCGGATCCCTTCTTCGTTCTCGACGACGAGCGGGAGGAGCAGTCTTGGGACAAGCTCCGCAAGTGCGCCGAAGCAACGGTGGGGTCGCTCCGGTCATCGTTGGAGGTCTTCTAAAGGGACATCCCTGAAATCCTCCAGGTAATGGTTTCAGGCGTACCTTTTTTGTGACCAAGGCGTCTCTTGTGACGCCCTGCTTCCTTCCCTTAGGAATCTGACGGATCTGAGTGCCGCCAAGTCGTCGTTCATTCCGCCACGAGGTCGATATCTGGGGCTCACTGCGATCCCTGAGGACCTCGCTTGCCGGGGCTACTGCGCATCTCTCCCAGCAGGGCGCCGAAGTGGCGGACCTTCGGTCGCTCTGCGCCGATCTGAGAGCAGAGGTGGCAGCGGCCCGCGCAGAGGCGGCAGCGGCACGCGCAGAGATGCAGCGACGGCAGTCGGAGTTCGACCAGGTCGCCGATGAGCGAGACCAATCCCGGGGTCGGGCTGCCGAGGCCGAAAGCCGGGCTGGAGCCCTTGCAGCGGACCTAGCCGTAGCCCAGGTCGCAGCTTCGGAGCAGCGTGCCCGAGTCGGAGGTATGTCCTCGCCGTTTCCGGTTTTCGTTTCAGCTTGTTTCCTCCGCTTGTGTTTGAGGCCTTGCGTTCTGGCTGTTCGCAGAGCTTGAGTCCGCCCTTGATGAGTCCACCAGGGCGCTTGTCGGGGCGGCCGAGCAGAGGGAGGCCGACCACGTGGCCATGTCCGAGGCCATCTCGGACTTCTGCCGGGTCTTTTGCTTCGGCGACGTCCCCTCAGGAAGCTCCCCTCAAAGTCGCCTGCAGGCCTTGGGTGATCATGTGCGCGGCAGACTCCGCGAGGCGCTACACCATGGCGTCAGGCGGGCCTTCGCCGTGCTTGCTTCCCACTACGTCGTGGACCTGGAGCGGGTCAGCGAGGGGTATTGCCTTCCTGATGAAGATGAAGCCGCCCTGGCAGGAATCCAGAGGCTCGACGTGGCCGCCGCGGGTCCGAGCACAGTGCTGGCGACCACCTTCGAGGCAGAGATCCTCCCGCCTGTGCCGTCGTCCGAAGCCGAGGTGGACTTTGTCGAGGGCAGGGACGAAGCCGAAGGCGCGGCTCCTTCCCCGGGCGACGCCTAACTCTGTCGGAGCAGTTTCTGTTGAATGTACGTGTGTCTTCTTGCGGCCGCTGAGGCCTGAACACTTCGTTACCGTTGCATAAAGTCGTGCCCCTTTTCCTTCCATTTTGCGTGTCCGGCCCCGTCCGTCAGTAGCAGGATGGCTTCCCCAAGTAGGAGTCACTTTTCGTGGTGGGTGACGAGTGAGGTATCCATAACCCAGAGGCGTAGGAGTCCCTTGGCTCAGTCAGCCTTGCCACTTACATGCACCCCCGTTCGCTCCTTGGGGTCCTGCTTCCGACGTAGCCAGGGGAACGCAAAAGCCTTTTTGATTGAAAATTTTGACGCAGAGGGGGTTCCCCCTTTTAGCCCCCGAGGGAGGGTCGGGCTCTACTGAGGCAAGGCCGACCCTTCCTTGATGACTAAACCCTCGCCTTGACTGTCGGCCAGTTTGTTTGTTCCGGGCTTCAGAACTTTGGCGATGACGAGCGGCCCTTCCCAGGGGTGCGTGTAGCCCCCGGGTGTCTTCCGCGAGGGGTGGGTCTGCCTTGCGTAGAACTGACACCCTTCGCGGGTGTGGACAATTCGGGTGGCGTCGGCCACCGCCGTCGGCCAGTAGAATCCTTGTCGGAAGGCGTTTCCAACGAGGGTTCGAGGTGCTGCGTGATGGCCGCAAGCCCCCGAGTGTATCTCTTGCAAGAGCTGCTGGCCTTCGGCGATGGAAATGCATCGCTGGAGGATGCCTGAGGGGCTGTGGTGGTAGAGCTCCTTCCCATCTCCCAGCAAGACGAAAGACTTGGCGCGCCGCGCCAACCGCCGAGCTTCGGCTTGGTCGAGGGGCAGCTCCCCTCGCTGAAGATATTGCAGGTACGGGGCCTGCCAGCTTTGATTAGGCATGACCTCGCTTGGTTCCCCTTCGACGCGCAGTGCCTCACCCTCGGGGGCCGAGGGTACCTCGGGATGAGCCGAGGGTACCTCGGACCGTGCCGAGGGTACCTCGGACTGGGCCGAGGGTACCTCGGACTGAGCCGAGGGTGCCTCAGGCGGAGCCGAAGGTGCCTCGGGCTCGGGCGTGTCCTCGGTCTTGACGGAGGGTTGATGCAGGTCTCGGGAGAATACGTCCGGGGGAACTGTTGTTCGTCCCGAGGCTATTTTAGCCAGCTCGTCCGCAGTCTCGTTGTAGCGTCGGGCGATGTGGTTGAGCTCGAGCCCGTAGAACTTGTCTTCCAGGCGCTGAACCTCATCGTAGTAGGCTTCCATCTTTGGGTCGCGGCAGTGGGAGTTCTTCATGACTTGGTCGATGACGAGCTGCGAGTCACCGCGAGCGTCGAGGCGTCGGACCCCTAGCTCGATGGCGATTCGCAACCCGTTTACCAGAGCCTCGTACTCAGCCACGTTGTTGGACGCCGGGAAGTGGAGGCGCAGCACGTAGCGTAGGTGCTTCCCGAGGGGCGAGACGAAGAGGAGGCCTGCGCCGGCCCCCGTCTTCATCAGCGACCCATCGAAAAACATGGTCCAGAGCTCCGGTTGGATCGGAGCAGTCGGGAGCTGGGTGTCGGCCCATTCAGCCACAAAGTCCGCCAAGACCTGGGACTTGATGGCCTTCCGGGGGGCGAAAGAGATCGCCTCGCCCATGATCTCCACCGCCCACTTCGCAATCCTACCCGAGGCCTCTCGGGACTGGATGATCTCTCCCAAGGGGAAGGAGGACACCACAGTCACCGGATGAGACTCGAAGTAGTGTCACAACTTCCGCCGTGTCAAGATCACCGCGTACAGCAGCTTCTGGATTTGTGGGTAGCGGATCTTGGTCTCGGACAGTACCTCACTGATGAAGTAGACTGGCCTCTGGACGGGCAATGCATGCCCTTCTTCTCGTCTCTCAACCACGATCGCGGCGCTAACCACCTGGGTGGTTGCGGCGACGTAGATCAAGAGGGCTTCTCCGGCAGCGGGGGGCACCAAGATGGGCGCGTTCGTGAGAAGCGCCTTCAGGTTCCCGAGGGCTTCCTTGGCCTCAGGGGTCCAAGTGAAGCACTCAGCTTTCCTTAAGAGGCGGTACAGATGCAGACCTCTTTCGCCGAGGCAGGAGATGAAGCGGCTCAGAGCCACGAGACATCCCATGACTCTCTGTATGCCTTTCAAGTCCTTGATGGGCCCCATGCTGGTGATGGCCGCAATCTTCTCCGGGTTGGCTTCGATGCCCCGCTCGGAGACGATGAACCCCAAGAGCATGCCTCGGGGGGCCCCGAAGACACACTTTTCGGGATTAAGCTTCACGCCTTTTGCCTTGAGACATCGGAATGTCGCTTCAAGGTCGGAAAGGAGGTCGGAGGCCTTCCTCGTCTTGACTACGATGTCATCGACGTAGGCCTCGACCGTTCGGCCGATGTGTTCGCCAAACACATGGTTCATGCATCGCTGGTACGTTGCCCTGCATTCCTCAAACCAAACGGCATTGTAACATAGCAGTACATGCCGAAGGGTGTGATGAATGAAGTCGCGAGCTGGTCGGACTCTTTCATCTTGATCTGGTGATACCCTGAGTAGGCATCGAGGAAAGACAGGGTTTCGCACCCAGCAGTGGAATCCACGATCTGATCGATGCGAGGCAGAGGGTAGGGAACCTTCGGGCATGCTTTGTTTAGACCAGTGTAGTCTACACACATCCGCCATTTCCCCCCTTTCTTTCTTACTAGCACAGGGTTGGCAAGCCATTCGGGATGGAATACCTCTTTGATGAACCCTGCCGCTAGTAGCTTGTGGATCTCTTCGCCTATGGCTCTGCGCTTTTCTTCGTTGAATCGGCACAGAGGTTGCTTCACAGGTCGGGCTCCAGCTCGAATATCCAGAGAGTGCTCGGTGACTTCCCTTGGTATGCCGGGCATGTCCGAGGGACTCCACGCGAAAACGTCGGCGTTCGCGCGGAGAAAGTCGACGAGCACTGCTTCCTATTTGGGGTCGAGCTTGGAACCGATCCGGATCTGCTTGGAGGCGTCGTTGCCGGGGTCGAGAGGTACGGACTTGACCGTCTCTGCTGGTTCGAAGTTGCCGGCGTGACGCTTCACGTCGGGCGCCTCCCTAGAGAGGCTCTCCAGGTCAGCGATGAGGGCCTCGGATTCGGTGAGGGCCTCGGCGTACTCCATGCACTCCACATCGCATTCGAATGCGTGTCGGTACGTGGGCTCGACGGTGATGACCCCGTTGGGGCCCGGCATCTTGAGCTTGAGGTAGGTGTAGTTGGGGACGGCCATGAACTTCGCGTAGCATGGCCTTCCCAGTACCGCATGGTAGGTTCCTCGGAACCCAACCACCTCGAACGTGAGGGTCTCCCTTCGAAAGTTGGAGGGCGTCCCGAAGCAGACGGGTAGGTCGAGTTGTCCGAGGGGATGAACGCGCTTCCCGGGGATGATCCCGTGGAAAGGCGCAGCGCCCGTCCGGACCGAGGACAGATCGATCCGCAGGAGCCTGAGGGTCTCGGCGTAGATGATGTTGAGGCTGCTGCCTCCGTCCATGAGGACCTTGGTGAGCCTGACGTTGCCGATGATGGGGTCGACAATGAGTGGGTATCTCCTCGGGCTCGGCACGTAGTCTGGATGGTCGGCCCGGTCAAAGGTGATGGGCTCGCCGGACCAGTCTAGGTAGACTGGCGCCGCCACCTTTACCGAGCAGACCTCCTGACACTCTTGCTTGCGGTGCCGAGCCGAGGCGTTCGCCACTTGCCCGCCGTAGATCATGAAGCAGTCGCGGACCTCGGGGAACCCTCCTGCCTTGCGATCTTCCTCCTTCGCGTCGTCGGGGGCCTTGCCACCCTCCGCGGGTGGTCCGGCCTTGTGGAAGTGTCGTCGAAGCATGGCACACTCCTCGAGGGTGTGCTTGACGGGCCCCTGATGATAGGGGCACGGCTCCTTGAGCATCTTGTCGAAGAGGTTGGCACCTCCGGGAGGTTTCCGAGGGTTCTTGTACTCGGCGGCGGTGACAAGGTCCGCGTCGGCGGCGTCGCGTTTCGCTTGCGACTTCTTCTTGCCCTTCTTCTTGGCGCCGCGCTGAGTTGACGCCTCGGGAGCATCTTCCGGTGGGCGGCCCTGGGGCTGCTTGTCCTTCCGGAAAATGGCCTCAACCGCCTCCTGGCCAGAGGCGAACTTGGGGGCGATGTCCATCAGCTCGCTCGCCCTGGTGGGGGTCTTGCGACCCAGCTTGCTCACCAGGTCGCGGCAGGTGGTGCCGGCGAGGAACACGCCGATGACATCTGAATTGGTGACGTTGGGCAGCTCTGTGCGCTGCTTCGAGAATCGCCGGATGTAGTCCCGGAGAGGCTCTCCCGGCTGCTGGCGGCAGCTTCGGAGATCCCAGGAGTTCCCAGGGCGCACGTACGTGCCCTGGAAATTACCGGCGAAAGCTTGGGCCAGGTCGTCCCAGTTGGAGATCTGCCCCGGGGGCAGATGCTCCAGCCAGGCTTGAGCGGTGTCAGAGAGGAACAGGGGGAGGTTGCGGATGATGAGGTTGTCATCGTCCGTTCCACCCAGTTGACAGGCCAGCCGATAGTCCGCGAGCCACAGTTCCGGTCTCGTCTCCCCCGAGTACTTTGTGATAGTAGTCGGGGTTCGGAACCGGGTCGGGAACGGTGCCCGTCGTATGGCGCGGCTGAAAGCCTGCGGACCGGGTGGTTCGGGCGAAGGACTCCGATCCTCCCCGCTGTCGTAGCGTCCCCCACGCCTGGGGTGGTAGCCTCGGCGCGCCCTATCATCGAGGTGGGCCCGGCGGCCGTGATGATGGCGCTCGTTGCCGAGGGGGCTCGGGGCCACAGGCGCTGCGTTGCGCGTGCGCCCGGAGTGGACCGAGGCTTCCCGCATGAATCGGGAAGTAGCGGCGCGATGTTCCGGGGGGAACCCCTGCCTCCGGGAGGCAGAGCTTTCGGCCCGTCGGACCGCGGCGTCCTCCAGGAGATTCTTGAGCTCTCCATGGATACGCCGCCCTTCAGTGGTTGATGGCTCCGGCATCGCGCGGAGAAGCATTGCTGCTGCAGCCAGGTTTTGGCCGACTCCGCTGGAATCCGGCGGTGGCCTCAGCCTGACGTCGTTGGCGATGCGGTGCTGGATGTCCTGGGGGAGATAACGCGCTTCTCCGGCCGGGGGTTGGATCACCCATTCCTGCCCGACGTCCCAGCGGATCAGCACAAGCGTTCCTGCTCCCTCGTCGAGCCTGGCCTGCCTCTCGCGGATTTGCTCGAGCTGTGGGTCAGGACCCCCCGCCAGGACGGGGACCACAGCTAGCTCCCAAAGGATGTCAACGCGAGGCGCGGGCCTAGGGGGATCACTGTTTTCCGGCATACCAAGATGGTTGCCTTCGCCGGGACCCCCTAGATCGACGTGGAAACATTCACGACTTGGGTCGCGGTCCTCGTCGTCGAGGCTGTGGCTGCCGTCGGAACAGTCAGAAAGGCAGTAGTCACATGCGGTCATGAAGTCCCGCATGGCACTGGGGTTACCAAGTCCGGAGAAATCCCAACAGAGGTCGGGCTCGCCATCTTCCTCGGACCCCGAGGGCTCGTAGGTCGAGTCAGCCGTCAGTCGGTCCCAAGGTGACCGCACACGATACCCCCGGGGGTTTGGACTCGCCTCTATGAAAGTGCTCACCGAAGCGGAGTCGCTCGGTGGGTCGAGGCCGAATCCAAAAGACACGAGATGGGAATCGGTCGGTACCTTTCGGTCGACGGTCGGTGACGAGGTCGCGTCTGGGACTGACTGCACCGTCGTCTCAGGTACAAGGGTGACGCCCAGCAAGTCCTTCGCGAGCATGCTGGCGTCGTGCGTTTGCTTGAGATCGGCGCGTTGCGGGGAGGCGGCGCTCGTCTTTGTCTCAGACGCGAGATCGATGCCCGACGAGCCCTCAGTTGGGGCGCCGGCGCCGTCGACTCGCTCGACAGCCAACGAGATGCTGCTTCCCGCTTGGCCTTGGTTGCCCCGCCTCCTCCTCCGTCGGCGGGGGAGGGGACGGGACAAGCCCGAATGTCGTCCTTCCACCATGTGGGGAAGGCGTCGTCGATTTCCCCACCGGCGAGCGGGTTGTCGACCGCCATTGTCGCTGTCGCACGGCGGGGGAAGGAGTATCATATCGTAGCTGCCGTCGAGGGACATGAACTCAAGATTCCCGAAACGGAGCACCGTCCCGGGCTGGAAAGGTTGCTGGAGACTGCCCATCTGGAGCTTGACGGGAAGCTGTTCGTCAACACGTAGCAGGCCCCTACCTAGCGCGCCAACTGTCGGTGTTTCGAAACCCGGGGGTCCCTGGACCGACGAGTGAAATGTCGCCGCGTGCCCCAGCCAAGATGGGTCGACGCAAGGCGGAACGCGAAGGGGGGAAAGGAAGCAGCCGAAGGGAGGCAAGCGTGTGAGAGAGCGGATCCCGCGGCCTTCGTGTTAGCCCCGCGCCTGAGTCGGGTGCGCTTGCAGTAGGGGGATACAAGCGTCCACGCGGGAGTGGGAGCGGGCAGCTTTGAGCGAGCGTCGTCCCGTCCTTCTCCGCGCGGGCCAACCTTCTGTAAGAGGGCCCTGGTCCTTCCTTTTATAGGCGTAAGGAGAGGATCCAGGTGTACAATGGGGGGTGTAGCAGAGTGCTACGTGTCTAGCGGAGGAGAGCTAGCGCCCTAAGTACACGCCGTCGTGGCAGCCGGAGAGGTTTTGGCACCCGGTTCGTGTGGTGTCGTGGCCGTCGGAGGAGTGCTGGAGCCTGGCGAGAGGACAGCTGTTGGGGCCGTCGAGTCCTTGCTGACGTCCTCTTGCTTCCGTAAGGGGGCCGAGAGCTGCCGTCGTCACAGAGCGTGCGGGGCGCCATTATTGCCTATCTGGCGGAGCGAGCCAGATGGGACGCCGGTCTTGTTCCCCGTAGCGTGAGTCAGCTCGGGGTAGGGTAATGATGGTGCCTCCTGTCGACGTGGTCAGTCCGCGCCCTAGGTTGGGCGATGTGGAGGCTCCTCCGAGGTCGAGGTTGAGTCTGTCTTCCGTGGCCGTGGTCGAGTCCGAGCCCCTGGGTCGGGCGAGGCTGTAACACCCACTTTGTAATTTGCTAAGAATAATACCAATAGAGAAGCAATTTCTCTTTATGTGAGTTTGATCTTTATGTATCATCACTTGTGAACACCATATTCAAAAAAAAATAATAAATAAATAATTAATAAAAGGATTTACCATTAAATTGTGCATCATGCTGAGGTTTTATTTGGTGTGCATTTTGTGACAACCTAAAAATAATGTGACAAGAAATATATTAAAGCCCAAAGTGGAATTTAAGAGCTAAAAGGAATTTTAGAATTTGAGAAAAGAGGAGAAAAGTACTAGATAAGTATAAATAAAATATGATTAATCAAATAATTGTACTTGAGCATACTATATTATAAACTTATATTTTTGGTTAAGGAATAAACTTCACAACAGCACTTGAATTCAAAATTTGAAAAACATAAACTTAGGAAAGAAAAGAAAACAGAAAATAAAAAGGAGAAAAGAATAAAACCTTACCTGGGCCGGCGGCTACCAATTCGGCCCATTCCCAGGTTTCCTTTCCACGCGCGCAGCCCAACTCTCCCACTCGCGCTTGCGCTGGCTGGTGGGGACGCAGGGCAGCCGCGCTGCTGCGCTCCCTTTCCATTGACACGCGGGCCCGGTGGGTCAGTCTCTTGTCTTCTCTTGCCGCTGACATGTGACCCCACAGGTCAGCTGCATCGTTGCCGCCGCAACGAACCGCGAAGACCACGGCGCTGCGTTCGCGAGCGAATCGCCATGGCGAGCCTATAAGCTCGGGAGTCCCTCTCTCTTTCTTGACCACAATACGCCTGCGAACCCAGTACGCCCCTTTTCTCTAATCGCTCGCCCCACCATTGACGCCAGCTGCGTCCCACGCCTCCGCTAGACTAATCCCCGCGCCCGCCGACGGTGTGATCCCTGCTGTGCTCGCGCCCCACCCCGGAATTTCGGTCGGGTAGCATCGCCGGGACCTAGGTGGGGTGTGCGTGCACCGGCGTCGGGTTGGGAGCATCCTAAGCCGGCGAATTTTTCACCGAAGCTTCACCACCGCCGCGGTTCCGCACCCCCTCCGTGGCCGTGTGCCTCCGCGCCATAATCGCCGGTAAGAAGTCTTCCTATGTGTTCACCTTCGCCTTCTCATCGCGTAGCACCCGTGGGATTCGAGTTTGCGTGTCCGTATGTGGGGGAGGGAGGTCCGGCCATGGAGCGCCGCCGTGGTCGGGCGCCGCTGCTCAGGGCGTTCACTCAGCCATTATGTGGACCGATGGGGGAAGAATGGTCTCGGGCCATTGGATGGTTAACGGACGGTTGAGATTAGACGAGCGATACCCCTTCACCGCATTAAAAGCTTACCGTTGATTCAAGATCCGACGGCTACCGGGTGCGTCAGTAGTGTAGACGGGGGATCTAATCTGGGCCGTCGATGCAGATCGTACGGTTCTGATCTTTCAGTACCTCTTCGTCCGAGTACTTTTCCTAAAGACCCCCTGGTAAATAGAGGAATTAACCCGCTGTCCCCGGCTGGACCCGCTCTGTGTCTTGGACACATTCGCGCTGTAAACCCTTGGTTTCTCGATATATGAGGCCCAGTCCAGCATAGTTTTAAATTGATCAAATGAATAGGAAATTGGATTTTCAATACAAAAATAAATTCTAGAACTTGAATAAATCATAGAAAATTCATTTTTAGTCCAAATTGGTCCATTCCAATTCCTAAAATTTTGTAGTTTTATTCTCTATCACCTAGAGCCTAAGTTATGTCATGAAAACAGTAAGAAATTTATTTATCACTTAATCCTATTTAAAGCACATAAAACCTTAGAGAATCCATAACTTAAAATATATAACTCCAAATTCAGTGATTCCAGTTCCTATGATCTCATTTTAATGTATAGATTTTTACTGTATATTTTATTCATCTGTTTGGTGTGATGTTCATTTTGGCTATACTATGTATGTATTGTGTTGATGCGAATAGACGGGCAAGCCACTGTGGAATCTGAGGTTCAACCAGTTGAAGTAGCTGAGCAGGAGCTCATTGAAGGCAAGTTGTGCCCTTGACCACTTTTTACCCAATAATGTTCTCTAATATCACTTATCCATGCATAGGTTAATTTTGATGGGACCCAATAGGTCACCCTAGATTGTTTATCTCATTACCTTGTTTACCCCTGAATCACTTGGGTAGTTTGCTATTGCTTTATATGGTTTTGGGATAATCATTTATTACCTCTATGTTCCAATTCTTTTTGTTATTCTATTTATGTTCATGTTGAGATCATTAATGTTAATTGGAACATAGAGCTTAACTTGAGAACCACGTGCCACCACAAGGGAGGAATGGGACCCCTTGGCTGACTAATTAGGAAAGCTAGTGGAAGACTACCTTACCCGAAAGGGGCAAGGGCAGTAGGGGAGTGGTCAGTGTAGGGAGGTCCCTGGTCGATTTTGCTGCGATGGCGGTCAGCCAGGAACCCTGCATTGGAACTTCCTATAAACTGTAGCGGGTTTTCGGAAGCTAGTGGAACTTTGTAAAGGCCTCGTAGTGTTGCCCTGCCGCGCTTCCTAGGTAGAGGTGTATGGGATTCGCGACCCCTTGGCAGATGGGTAACATGACTTGTGGGTAAAGGGTACAACCTCTGCAGAGTGTAAAACTGGTATACTAGCCGAGCTCACGGTCATGAGCAGCTCAGGACTCTCTGATGTTTAAATTATGGAACTTAAATTCAATTTGTCATTCGCATATGCATGGGTTTGTTATTAATTTTGTTCTATTACTTTACTTTTGGTTTGGTATTTACTTACACTTAGTAATTGCTAATAAAATTTTGACCAACTACTTAAAAGCAATGCTCAGCTTTAACCCCTATCATTGATTAGCCTTACACATCACATGAACTCACACCTTTGTGAGTTTATGTCCACTGGTTCCCCACAACTTGTTGAGCTATGATCATATGTGAGCTCACCCTTGCTGTCTCACACCCCCCCACAGGAGAAGATCAGGTGGTTCAGGAGGAGCCGCCTAACACTGAGGAGTTCGATCTGATCTAGGCGGCGTTTCCCAGTCGACATTGGCGCCGACGATCCTTAGTTCGTTTTATCTTTATTACTTTATTTTGTAATAAGTCTTCTGCTATGTAATAAATACTCTGATGTTTTATGACATTCATCTCTATACACTCTGTTATTATATATGTTGTCTTCTTGGCGCATGTATGAGATGCACCTGGCTTTGTTCCTTAAAGCCGGGTGTGACAGAAGCGGTATCAGAGGAAATGTTGACTGTAGGACGAAACCTAGATAGATATGGACAAACCCTTTCCTACTTACCTTACTCTGACTCATTCTATACTCATCTCATCTTGATCTCGTCTCACCTTATTACTATTCTACTCTGATCATTCTTATCTTTTCTACTCTAAGACAAGATGGATTTCACACCTTGGAATCCTATGACTATGATCTTTCTAAGAGATAGGGAACCTAAGACAAAATTAAAACTATTTTCTCTATTTAAAATGTTGTTTGATTGTGCTGATGCTAAATGCCTGATTTGCTTCTTTGATTGATTGAATTATGGACATCATAGTATGTACCACCATAAGGTATTGAATTAGCTAGGATAGGTAAAACATTAATCTGCTTAGCTAATAAAATTCCCCAAAGTAACCTGATTTGTAAATACCTGCCTTGTCTGCTATTTTCTTACCATATGTATCTAACTCAGATGGTCAATACCAGGCGGGGTGGTGGAATTGACTTGCCTCCTAACCAACACACTCGAAGGATATATAGACAAACTCAGCCACAGCCTGCAGAGATGAATCCTCCCAATCCTCCACCAGGCGGAGTTGACCCACTGGTTGCTGCTCAGATGGCGGTGATGCAGCAAATGGCAGACACTATGGCTGATATGCGTGCCCAGATGCAGCAAGAACGCCAGGAGATGCGTCAGGAAAGAGAAGATATACGACAGGAGTTGCGCCAGGAGCGAGATGAGATACGCTAGGAAAGGAGGGCACAACAACAGCAGCTGCAACAACAACTTCAACAGCAGCAGCAACAGCAACAAGTGCCACTGCCTCCACCACCACCACCAGTTCCACCTCGTGATAAGCACCGGGAGTTCATGAGTCATAAGCCACCTACATTCGCTAGCTCACCTGATCCACTGGACGCGGATGATTGGCTGAAGTCCGTTGAGAAGATGCTGAATATTGCACAGTGCACGGACCGGGAGAAGGTTTTATATGCTTCTGGACGTCTGACTGGTCCTGCTGCTGACTGGTGGGATTCTTATACTACTGCCCATGATGCTGCGGATACTATTACTTGGGCAGAGTTCAGTACACAATTCAGGAACTACCATATTCCAGCTGGTATGATAAAGATCAAGAAGAAGGAATTTCTGTCGCTGAAGCAAGGAAGTATGTCAGTCAGCGAGTACCGCGACAAGTTTATTCAGTTATCCAGATATGCCCCTGAAGAAGTTGCTGAAGACGAGAGGAAGCAGGAGCATTTCATTGAAGGACTTAATGGACCACTGCAGTATGCTCTAGTGGCACACACATTTCCATCATTTCAGAGACTGTTGGATAAGGCTCTTGCTATTGAACACAAGCGTGTTTAGCTGGGAGATTTGAAGAGAAAGGCAATATCTCAAGGACAAGGTGATGCGTCACGATGCCCGATCTTCACGACGTAGGATCAATATTCAGATAACCAGCTTCAAAGAAGCCAAGATAACTTGCTGCAAGCAGCGATAACTAGTGCAACCTGACAAATAAAACTCGAAGCCAACCACCGTCTTTAACCGGCAGCCTGAATCGAGGATTCGCCCAACCACACTCTCAAAGAACCAACCAACACAGCCTACAATCAATCGAGGAGACCTCGAAGGGAGTAGGAGCACCAATTGGGAGCGGATGAAGCCGCCGCTTCTGCAATCCCGCGAAGGAATTCACAAGAGCAAAGGGGTAGAGATCACTCTCAATATTTGTTAGCACACAGCTGAACAAAGGGGTTCTGTTTTAGATTATCATAAGCTGCCTTACATCATAGACATAGGGGGGTATTTATACTAGTAACAACCAGCCTTAGCGAGGTATAAACACAAAACAAAAGTATTTTCACGTGCTAATGTGAAGGAGCCTCTTCGGGAGATCTGCAGAGCTGATTTCCGTGTGGCTGTTTGACTTCTGCGCAGCCTTCAGTATTTTGACAATAACTTCTTCTAGGAATCTTCAAATGACGTGGGACTGGTTGCATTGGAAAGCTAACTTGATAAGCTTTCTCACCATATATAGCATGCTTAATGAAACTTCGTAGAATGATGCAGTTTAATACGAAAACTTGGTCATCAAGCAGACTGTTGACCTTCTGACCAGTCAGCACTAAAGTAGGTCGGCTGCCTTTCTGGTAGATGTGGTTAAGTCGGCTGTAGAAGCATTGGAAACTAGACTTCAAGAGCTTTCCAAAAAGTACTTATGGGCCTTCATAGCTTTTAGGGATCAAAAGATATGACTGTTTCTTCTGGACGGTTCTGTTGCGCTGGACTGACTCGGATTTTCTGACCAGTGGGCACTAAAGTAGGTCGGCTGCCTTTCTGGTAGATGTGGTTAAGTCGGCTTTAGAAGCATTGGAAACTAGACTTCAAGAGCTTTCCAAAAAGTACTTATGGGTCTTCATAGCTTTTGGGAATCAAAAGATATGACTGTTTCTTCTGGACGGTTCTATAGCGCTGGACTCACTCGGACATAACTCTTCTTGCTGATTTGCCTTTGATATGTTTTGTCCTTCCTCTTTGGTGAACCTAAGTAATATCAACATACACGACTTAGGTAGCATAAAGTTCTCATTAGTATTTAATTAAAATTCATAAAGTAGCGCGTGCACCTCTTGCTGTAGCTTCTTAGCTCGGCTACGTGTAATTGGTCCATCAAAGACTTGGGTTGGTGATGATGTTGGTTGTACTTGAGTTGATGTAGTATGACTTGGGGGTTGTAACATGTTGCTTAATGGCGTGGTCATATCATCCTCCTCCCCTTGAAAAGGAGTCGTCCTCGACTCTGAAATGTCTTCGCTTGTATATGGTAAGAGGTCAGCAACATTGAACGTGTTGCTCACGCCATAGCTTGGTGGAAGATCTATTTTATATGCATTATCATTGATCTTGGCAAGAACACGAAATGGACCATCCCCTCGTGGCATCAATTTGGATTTGCGCTGATCAGGAAAACGCTCCTTGCGCAAGTGAATCCAAACCAAGTCCCCCGACTCAAATAACAGTTTCTTCCTATGCTTGTTCACACTTGCAGCCTTGCGCACTGCTTTGAGCTCAATTGCTTCCTTGGTCTTCTCATGTATCTTTTTTATATATACAGCACGCTTAGAAGCTTCCATATTGGTTCTTTCCTGCAATGGAAGGGGCAACAAATCTATGGGAGCAATAGGTTTGAACCCATATACAATTTCGAAGGGGCATAAATTAGTTGTAGAATGTACTGCCCTGTTATAAGCAAACTCCACGTGTGGCAAACATTCCTCCCAATCCTTCAAGTTCTTCTTTACCATTGTTCGCAGCAGCATTGACAATGTACGATTCACCACTTCAGTTTGGCCATCAGTTTGGGGTGGCATGTGGTGGAGAACAAAAGTTTAGTCCCAAGCTTTGCCCACAATGTCTTCCAAAAATAGCTCACAAACTTCACATCTCGGTCAGATACGATGGTCTTGGGCACTCCATGTAGTCTCTCGATTTCTCTGAAAAACAAATTAGCAACATGTGAAGCATCGTCGCTCTTGTTGCATGGAATAAAATGAGCCATTTTTGAAAATCTATCAACCACAACAAAAATAGAATCTCTCTTTTTTCGAGTCATCGGCAGTCCTAAAACAAAATCCATACTTATGTCTTCCCAAGGAATTTTAGGAGCGGGTAAAGGAGTATATAAACCATGAGGGTTCAATTTTGACTTAGCTTTGTGACAGGTGATACAACGCTCCACAAATCTGATGACGTCTCTCCTCATCCTGGGCCAATAGAAATGATCACTGAGCATTTCATAAGTCTTCTTTTGTCCAAAATGACCTGTTAGACCGCCTCCATGGGACTCCTGCAATAAAAGCAATCTAACTGAAGAATTTGGTACACAAAGTTTGTTAGCTCTAAACAAAAATCCATCATGTATATGATATTTTTCCCAACCTTTTCCATTTTTACAATGATTGTATGGTTCTGAAAATTCAGGATCATCATTATACACCTCTTTCAGATTTTCAAGACCCAAAACTTTTACCTCTAGTTGATTCAACAACACATTCCTTCGAGACAAGGCATCAGCGACCACATTGTCCTTACCTTTCTTATATTTCACAATGTATGGAAATGTTTCGATAAACTCAACCCATTTGGCATGGCGACGGTTCAGTTTGGCTTGCCCTTTCAAATACTTCAAGGCTTCATGATCGGAATGAATAACAAACTCTTTTGGCCATAAGTAGTGCTGCCATGTTTCAAGCGCTCGGACCAAGGCATACAATTCTTTGTCATACACAGAATAATTTAATTGAGCACCTCCCAATTTTTCACTAAAATATGCTATAGGTTTTCCTTGTTGCATTAAAACTCCTCCTATCCCAATCCCACTAGCATCACATTCTACTTCAAAAGTTTTAGTGAAATCAGGAAGAATAAGTACAGGTGCTTCAGTCAAACGTTTCTTCAATTCTTGAAAAGCATCTTCTTGTGAGTTTCCCCATTTAAATTCAACACCTTTCTTTGTCAATTCATTTAAAGGAGAAGCGATGGTACTGAAATCTCGCACAAATCTTCTATAAAAACCAGCAAGACCATGAAAACTTCTTACTTGACTTACATTCGTTGGAGCTGGCCAATCCTTGATGGCTTTCACCTTGGATTCATCCACCTCTATTCCTTTTGCTGAAACAACAAAGCCAAGAAACACAACATGGTCTGTGCAAAAACTGCACTTCTCAAGATTAGCAAATAATTTCTCCTTTCTAAGCTCATCTAAAACTTGTCGAATGTGTTTCACATGTTCATCAAAAGACTTGCTGTAAATTAGAATATCATCGAAGTAGACAACAACAAATTTTCCAATGAAAGTTCTTAAGACATGGTTCATTAATCTCATAAAAGTACTAGGAGCATTAGTCAACCCAAAGGGCATCACTAACCATTCATACAACCCAAATTTTGTTTTAAATGCAGTCTTCCATTCATCTCCAGTTTTCATTCTTATTTGATGGTATCCACTTCTCAAATCAATTTTAGTAAAAATTGTGGAACCACTTAATTCATCAAGCATATCATCTAGTCGTGGAATAGGATGGCGATAGCGAACGGTAATATTATTTATAGCTCTACAATCAACACACATCCTCCAAGATCCATCTTTCTTAGGTACTAAAATCACAGGAACAGCACAAGGGCTTAAGCTTTCACGAACAAAACCTTTATCAAGAAGTTCTTGTACTTGCCTTTGTATTTCCTTAGTTTCTTCGGGATTGGTTCGATATGGTGGACGGTTAGGAAGTGTAGCCCCTGGAATAAGATCGATTTGATGCTCAATCCCTCGAATTGGAGGTAGTCCAGCCGGTGTTTCTTGTGGAAATACGTCTTCATAGTCCTGCAAAAGATCAGCCACAACACTAGGAAGAGATGTTATGTCGTTAGGAGAAATCAAAACATCTTTGTTCACAAGTACAAAGAGCACTTGATATGGGTTGTTCCTCACTTCTCTCAGCTCGGATTTTGTGGCTAGCATAACTAGGTGTTCTCCCTCTTCCTTCTTTTTATCTTTGGAATTTGGCTTGTAGCACTCACTCACCGAATTGTGGATGGCACTCAATTTCTTTTGCTCTTCTCCTCCTCTACTTGCTGTACTAATTTCAGTTTTCTTTTGTAAGTGTTCAGCCATGATTTGTTGAGGGGTCATAGGCTTGAGTACAAACTTTCTCCCTTTCAGATCTAGCGTGTATTGATTTGTTCTTCCACAATGTTGAGAATATCGGTCATATTGCCAAGGTCTTCCTAGCAGCATGTGACACACAGACATGGGTGCAACATCACACTCCACTATGTCAACATACTCTCCAATCTTGAATGGAACTTTCACTTTATAACCAATCTTGATATCTCCCGATTCATTCAGCCATTGGACATGATATGGATGAGGGTGTCGCTGCAACTTCAAACCAAGCTTGTCAACCATCTCACGACTTGCAAGATTATGGCAGCTCCCTCCATCAATGATCACCTTTACTACTTTGTCTTGTACTTTGGCTCGCGTTTGAAAAAGATTATGTCGTTGTCCAATTTCAGCTTCTTTCATTTGAACACTCAAGATTTGTGTAACCACCAGAGTAGTACCATGCTCAAATTCACATCCAGTGTGTTCCTCAATTTTATCTTCTATATTTTCTGCTTCAGCTTCCTCTTCACTAGCTGAAGTATATTCTCCATCATCATTCACAAGGATCACACGATTATTTGGACACTCCTTTATGACATGACCACGACCTCCACACTTGAAGCACTGAATACCACTACTCTTGGCTGTTGAACCCACTGATGTTGAAGTGGATGCTGCTGGTTTATAACTCGGGTTTGTAGCAGCACCGTTCTTTCCACTAGAATTGCCTTGAATATTGGATCGCAGGCCTCCAGTTGAACCTTTTGTTGCTGAGGATGCAGCAGTAAACCTTGAGATCGATTTGCTTCCTCCAGTCATGGTTCGTGCACCATATGACAAGGGCTTGCTGCTCTTAGCATCTTGTTGCAGCTGGCGTTCAGCTTTGGTGGCTTGATGTACCAAATCAATAAGACTTTGGTACGGCTGAAACTCAACAATACGCTGAATGTTGCGGTGTAACCCAGCCATGAAACGTGCAATGGTTTGCTCTTCGTCTTCATACACATTGGCTCTAATCATGGCCTTCTCCATCTCCTTATAATACTCCTCAACAGAGAAACTTCCTTGCCTCAAATTCTGCAATTTATCAAAAAGATCACGCCGATAATGCTTCGGCACAAAACGAATTCTCATTTCTCGCTTCATCTCTTGCCAAGTAATAATAGGGTCCTCTCCATCTTCTTCACGATCACGAAGAAGTTGCTCCCACCAAATCAGAGCATATCCTTCAAACTCAAGAGATGCCATTGCAAGTTTCTTCTCCTCTGAATAATTATGTAGGCGGAAGATTTTCTCCACTTTCAATTCCCATGTGAAATAATCTTCAGGATCAGATCTACCATCAAATTTTGGCATGGTAAACTTAAGTTTCCCAAATCTCTCTTCTTGGTTGACGCCTCTATGATGACGACGACCATAGCGATGTTGAGACTGATCATCTCCAAATTCAGATTCTTCATTGTCATTATTTCTTCGATTCCGACCTCTTCCTCTACCATATGCAGCACCTTGATTTCTCCTCCCATGTTCACTTGCTCTTCTAGAATAATTTCCTTCATCTTCTTCCCCATCTTCATCATGGTTTCTTACACCGTCGGGGAGTCGACGACGACCTCTGATTTCAGCCATAAGTGTCTGAAGATCTTGTGCCAACAGATCTTGCTTGGCTTCTATGCTTTGTTTGAGCTCATTGAATTGTATCAGGGTGACACATTCTTCAATCTCAACATTGGGATCCATCTTCCTGCGAAGTTAGTGACAACGAGGCAACAAATATAGGTGGAATATGAAGCTATATAGAATCTCACAACCTCACCACTCTTACCAACCAAAGCTCTTATGAGTTCCCTGCGGGTTGCAAGAAAATGTGTGGTGGTAACAAGAAAGTGGTGGTTAAGCGAATACAAGACCAGAGTACCGATTACGATGGCTTATATGTGGAGCTTGGTGGGGATTAATAAACAAGGGATACAATCTGAATTCTAGTTGTTGTTAAGTTAAATAACCATCCGACTAGAAGTTCCCTGCCTAGTGCTGACCACAAGATTCGAGTGATGTAAATAGATCAAACACACGCGCAAGAAATTTCAGATTTGATGCAGACAAGGAGTATGATTGGAATGCAAGTGTTGCAATCAGATCCAACCAAAATTTTGCACCAAATGACAATAGCAAACTGGTTGAATAACTTGATAAAATTTTCAGCACTTGTGCACATAAACAAACTGATTGTTCTACTTTTCTTTCACAATCTTGTTCAACACTTTTCTTTGGTACTTTTCTTTCTTCTCTTTTTTTTGATACTTTTTTTATACAACTAAACACAGAGATCTGATATGATATTGCACACTTTATAATACTTAACAAACAACTCAACCAGCAGCTATAACTTAAATAGGATCAAAGTTAACGCGAAGGAAATGATGAGGTTTTTTTTCAGAATACTCTTTTTGTGGATATTTTCAGATATATATAAGAGGCTCAAAGGAAAACACAAAGGATAGAGTGACCAGCAACTAAACAAAGATTCTAAGGACTGAAACTTAACAAAACTCACTGGAACAACAGATTGAAAGAAAAGGCTATGGCAAAAATATTTTATGGCTTTTGGGTGGATAGGACGAACACAAAATATATGTAGCTAAGGGTAAAGAATCCTACCGTGGCAACTGAGGCTTTGATACCAGATGATGCGTCACGATGCCCGATCTTCACGACGTAGGATCAATATTCAGATAACCAGCTTCAAAGAAGCCAAGATAACTTGCTGCAAGCAGCGATAACTAGTGCAACCTGACAAATAAAACTCGAAGCCAACCACCGTCTTTAACCGGCAGCCTGAATCGAGGATTCGCCCAACCACACTCTCAAAGAACCAACCAACACAGCCTACAATCAATCGAGGAGACCTCGAAGGGAGTAGGAGCACCAATTGGGAGCGGATGAAGCCGCCGCTTCTGCAATCCCGCGAAGGAATTCACAAGAGCAAAGGGGTAGAGATCACTCTCAATATTTGTTAGCACACAGCTGAACAAAGGGGTTCTGTTTTAGATTATCATAAGCTGCCTTACATCATAGACATAGGGGGGTATTTATACTAGTAACAACCAGCCTTAGCGAGGTATAAACACAAAACAAAAGTATTTTCACGTGCTAATGTGAAGGAGCCTCTTCGGGAGATCTGCAGAGCTGATTTCCGTGTGGCTGTTTGACTTCTGCGCAGCCTTCAGTATTTTGACAATAACTTCTTCTAGGAATCTTCAAATGATGTGGGACTGGTTGCATTGGAAAGCTAACTTGATAAGCTTTCTCACCATATATAGCATGCTTAATGAAACTTCGTAGAATGATGCAGTTTAATACGAAAACTTGGTCATCAAGCAGACTGTTGACCTTCTGACCAGTCAGCACTAAAGTAGGTCGGCTGCCTTTCTGGTAGATGTGGTTAAGTCGGCTGTAGAAGCATTGGAAACTAGACTTCAAGAGCTTTCCAAAAAGTACTTATGGGCCTTCATAGCTTTTAGGGATCAAAAGATATGACTGTTTCTTCTGGACGGTTCTGTTGCGCTGGACTGACTCGGATTTTCTGACCAGTGGGCACTAAAGTAGGTCGGCTGCCTTTCTGGTAGATGTGGTTAAGTCGGCTTTAGAAGCATTGGAAACTAGACTTCAAGAGCTTTCCAAAAAGTACTTATGGGTCTTCATAGCTTTTGGGAATCAAAAGATATGACTGTTTCTTCTGGACGGTTCTATAGCGCTGGACTCACTCGGACATAACTCTTCTTGCTGATTTGCCTTTGATATGTTTTGTCCTTCCTCTTTGGTAAACCTAAGTAATATCAACATACACGACTTAGGTAGCATAAAGTTCTCATTAGTATTTAATTGAAATTCATAAAGTAGCGTGTGCACCTCTTGCTGTAGCTTCTTAGCTCGGCTACGTGTAATTGGTCCATCAAAGACTTGGGTTGGTGATGATGTTGGTTGTACTTGAGTTGATGTAGTATGACTTGGGGGTTGTAACATGTTGCTTAATGGCGTGGTCATATCACAAGGAAGCAGCAGTGTTTGTCCTCGCTACAGTTCACCACAGGGTACACCGACTCGACCAGGAGGACCACGCCCAGTTCAGCAATCACCACTGAGGACTCCACCTCCTCGACAGGCTACCCCTACTGGCACCCCGACGAAGTTTTCAGGACAGAGTCCAGGCACTACTTGTTTCAAGTGTGGGAAGGCTGGTCACTATGCGAATGTCTGCCCACAGAGGATTGCTACTACTCCAGTTCAGAACAGGCAGCAAACTCCAAGTTCTGGCAAGGGATATTCTATTGCCAAGGTTAATCAAGTCAGCGTTGATGCTACTCCGGATGGTGGGGACCTCGTAATTGGTATGTTTTATGTTAATGTAATTCCTGCAACCATATTATTTGATTCTGGTGCTACACATTCATTCATGTCTGCTAGATATGCCAACACAAATGAAATACCACTGCTAAATATGAGAAAACCCATGATAGTAATTACACCTAAAGGGCCTGTTGAGGCGAATCAAATGACACGTAGATTGACATTGACCATTATGGGTAGAGAATTTGGAGCTACTGCTATAATATTGGAGTCAAGCGGTATAGATTTGATCCTTGGTATGTCATGGCTAAGAAAGGCAAAGGTCGTTATAGCATGTGGTAGAGGTACCGTAGAACTTACTACCACTAAAGGAGAAAGATTTCAAGTTAATATTGCAGTAACCTCCTCACCCATGCGTGCAATGTTCTTTATACCGGAGGAGTTTGTTGGTGACAACATCCGGGTGGTTAGAGATTTTCCGGATGTCTTTCCAGAGGAGTTACCAGGGATGCCACCTGATAGAGAAGTTGAGTTTGTTATTGATCTCTTACCTGGAACCGCCCCTATTTCTAAACGGCCATATAGGATGTCCGTAGAGGAGTTGAAGGAACTTAAGAAGCAGTTAACTGAGTTACAAGAGGCTGGGTACATTCGTCCGAGTTCCTCACCTTGGGGAGCACCGGTCTTGTTTGTACAGAAGAAGGATGGATCGCAGCGGATGTGTGTGGATTATAGATCTCTTAACGATGTTACTGTGAAGAACAAGTATCCGCTACCCCGTATTGAGGATTTGTTTGATCAAATGAGAGGTGCTAGAGTATTTTCGAAGATTGATCTTCGATCGGGTTACCATCAGATGAGGATTAGACCATCGGATATTCCCAAGACGGCTTTCTCGACTCGATATGGATTATATGAGTTTACTGTTATGTCGTTTGGATTAACCAATGCACCAGCTTATTTTATGAACTTGATGAATAAGGTGTTTATGGAGTATTTGGACAGATTCGTCGTGGTGTTCATCGACGATATTCTTATTTATTCTCAGAGTGATAGCGATCATGAGGAACATCTAAGGATGGTGCTACAGAAGCTACGAGATAATCAGCTATATGCCAAGTTCAGCAAGTGCGAGTTTTGGATTGGCGAGGTGCCATTTCTTGGTCATATTATTTCTAATGGAGGAATTTCAGTGGATCCTGCTAAGGTTAAGGAGATAATGGAGTGGGGAGTACCCACTACAGTTACGGAGATTCGGAGTTTCCTGGGACTTGCTGGATATTATCGGAGATTTATTGAAGGATTTTCTAAAATTGCTAAGCCTATGACTTCACTTTTGGAGAAAGGAAGAGAATTTAACTGGGACGAGAAGTGCCAAGACAGCTTTGAGCAATTGAAAAAGAGGTTGATGTCACCACCAGTATTGATTATGCCAGACCTACAGAAAGGATTTGACATCTATTGCGATGCATGTGGCCAAGGCTTAGGATGTGTGCTCATGCAAGAAGGACATGTGATTGCTTATGCTTCTCGTCAGTTGCGGAGACATGAATTGAACTACCCCACTCATGACTTGGAATTGGCTGCCGTTGTGCATGCGCTTAAGATTTGGAGACATTATATCATGGGGACCAAGTGTCAAGTGTATACGGATCATAAGAGTCTGAAGTATATATTCACTCAGAAGGATCTCAACCTTAGGCAACGTCGTTGGTTGGAGCTTATTAAGGATTATGATTTGGAGATTCACTATCACCCGGGCAAGGCAAATTTGGTTGCAGATGCCTTGAGTCGCAAGGAACATGTTCATTCAGCTATTGTTGCCCAGCTACCCGATGAGATTGTTGAGGACTTCAGGAGACTTAACCTGGGGATAGTTGCTCATACTGAGGGAGTTACTATTGATGTGGAACCTACTTTGGAGCAAGAGATCCGCAAAGGACAAATTGGTGATGCTAAAATAAAAGAGATTAAGGATCTGATTACTGAAGGTCGAGTTCCGGAATTCACGGGAGATGAGCAGGGCACTGTATGGTTCAAGGACAGGATGTGTGTCCCTGATATTAAAAGCCTTCGGGAGACTATTTTAAAGGAGGCCCATGACTCGGATTATTCTATTCATCCTGGTAGTACCAAGATGTATCAGGATTTGAAGCAGAAATATTGGTGGTATGGATTGAAGAGGGATGTAGCTGCACATGTGGCGATGTGCGATGTATGTCAAAGAGTTAAGGCTGAACACCAGAGGCCAGCTGGACTATTGCATCCACTAAAGATACCCGAGTGGAAATGGGAGGAGATTGGTATGGATTTCATTACTGGATTGCCTCGCACCCAGAAAGGATATGATGCTATATGGGTGATTGTGGATAGATTGACTAAAGTGGCTCACTTTATTCCTGTCAAGACTACTTATAAAGGTTCTCAGCTAGCAGAGTTATATATGGCTCAGATTGTGTGTTTACATGGAGTACCAAAGAAGATCGTGTCTGATCGAGGTTCGCAGTTTACCTCAAGGTTTTGGAGAAGCTTTCATGAGAACATGAGTACGAAGTTGAATTTTAGTACAGCTTATCACCCTCAGACTGATGGACAGACTGAAAGGACTAATCAAGTATTGGAAGATATGTTGAGAGCATGTGCCCTTCAGCATGGAGGAAGTTGGGATAAGAGTCTACCTTATGCTGAATTCTCATATAATAATAGCTATCAGGCCAGTCTGAAGATGTCACCTTTTGAAGCTTTGTATGGGAGGAAGTGCAGGACTCCTCTATATTGGGATCAGACTGGAGAAAGACAGTTCTTTGGGCCTGAACTGATTCAAGAAGCAGAAGAACAAGTTCGTATAATTCGAGAGAATTTGAGAGTGGCTCAAACCAGGCAAAAGAGCTATGCTGATAATAGAAGAAGACCACTGGAATTTGAAGAAGGAGATTATGTGTATCTCAAGGTGTCACCACTGCGTGGAATGAGGAGATTTAAAGTCAAGGGCAAATTGTCCCCTCGCTACATTGGACCATTCCTGATCTTTAGGCGAGTTGGGGAGATGGCATACCAACTCGAGTTACCTGCCACTCTAACGGATGTGCATAATGTGTTCCACGTGTCTCAACTGAAGAAGTGTCTCCGTGTCCCTGAGGAACAGTTACCAATGGAAGAGCTCAGTGTTCAGGGTGATTTGACTTACACGGAGTACCCGATCAAGATTCTTGACACATTGACTCGAGTTACGAGAAATAAGGTGGTAAAGATGTGCAAAGTCCAATGGAGTCACCACGGTGAAGATGAAGCAACTTGGGAAAGAGAAGAAGAGCTTCGCATAGATTTTCCCCACCTTTTCCCTCGTTCTTCTTAAATCTCGAGGACGAGATTATTTTTAAGGGGGGTAGGATTTGTAACACCCACTTTGTAATTTGCTAAGAATAATACCAATAGAGAAGCAATTTCTCTTTATGTGAGTTTGATCTTTATGTATCATCACTTGTGAACACCATATTCAAAAAAAAATAATAATAAATAAATAATTAATAAAAGGATTTACCATTAAATTGTGCATCATGCTGAGGTTTTATTTGGTGTGCATTTTGTGACAACCTAAAAATAATGTGACAAGAAATATATTAAAGCCCAAAGTGGAATTTAAGAGCTAAAAGGAATTTTAGAATTTGAGAAAAGAGGAGAAAAGTACTAGATAAGTATAAATAAAATATGATTAATCAAATAATTGTACTTGAGCATACTATATTATAAACTTATATTTTTGGTTAAGGAATAAACTTCACAACAGCACTTGAATTCAAAATTTGAAAAACATAAACTTAGGAAAGAAAAGAAAACAGAAAATAAAAAGGAGAAAAGAATAAAACCTTACCTGGGCCGGCGGCTACCAATTCGGCCCATTCCCAGGTTTCCTTTCCACGCGCGCAGCCCAACTCTCCCACTCGCGCTTGCGCTGGCTGGTGGGGACGCAGGGCAGCCGCGCTGCTGCGCTCCCTTTCCATTGACACGCGGGCCCGGTGGGTCAGTCTCTTGTCTTCTCTTGCCGCTGACATGTGACCCCACAGGTCAGCTGCATCGTTGCCGCCGCAACGAACCGCGAAGACCACGGCGCTGCGTTCGCGAGCGAATCGCCATGGCGAGCCTATAAGCTCGGGAGTCCCTCTCTCTTTCTTGACCACAATACGCCTGCGAACCCAGTACGCCCCTTTTCTCTAATCGCTCGCCCCACCATTGACGCCAGCTGCGTCCCACGCCTCCGCTAGACTAATCCCCGCGCCCGCCGACGGTGTGATCCCTGCTGTGCTCGCGCCCCGCCCCGGAATTTCGGTCGGGTAGCATCGCCGGGACCTAGGTGGGGTGTGCGTGCACCGGCGTCGGGTTGGGAGCATCCTAAGCCGGCGAATTTTTCACCGAAGCTTCACCACCGCCGCGGTTCCGCACCCCCTCCGTGGCCGTGTGCCTCCACGCCATAATCGCCGGTAAGAAGTCTTCCTATGTGTTCACCTTCGCCTTCTCATCGCGTAGCACCCGTGGGATTCGAGTTTGCGTGTCCGTATGTGGGGGAGGGAGGTCCGGCCATGGAGCGCCGCCGTGGTCGGGCGCCGCTGCTCAGGGCGTTCACTCAGCCATTATGTGGACCGATGGGGGAAGAATGGTCTCGGGCCATTGGATGGTTAACGGACGGTTGAGATTAGACGAGCGATACCCCTTCACCGCATTAAAAGCTTACCGTTGATTCAAGATCCGACGGCTACCGGGTGCGTCAGTAGTGTAGACGGGGGATCTAATCTGGGCCGTCGATGCAGATCGTACGGTTCTGATCTTTCAGTACCTCTTCGTCCGAGTACTTTTCCTAAAGACCCCCTGGTAAATAGAGGAATTAACCCGCTGTCCCCGGCTGGACCCGCTCTGTGTCTTGGACACATTCGCGCTATAAACCCTTGGTTTCTCGGTATATGAGGCCCAGTCCAGCATAGTTTTAAATTGATCAAATGAATAGGAAATTGGATTTTCAATACAAAAATAAATTCTAGAACTTGAATAAATCATAGAAAATCCATTTTTAGTCCAAATTGGTCCATTCCAATTCCTAAAATTTTGTAGTTTTATTCTCTATCACCTAGAGCCTAAGTTATGTCATGAAAACAGTAAGAAATTTATTTATCACTTAATCCTATTTAAAGCACATAAAACCTTAGAGAATCCATAACTTAAAATATATAACTCCAAATTCAGTGATTCCAGTTCCTATGATCTCATTTTAATGTATAGATTTTTACTGTATATTTTATTCATCTGTTTGGTGTGATGTTCATTTTGGCTATACTATGTATGTATTGTGTTGATGCGAATAGACGGGCAAGCCACTGTGGAATCTGAGGTTCAACCAGTTGAAGTAGCTGAGCAGGAGCTCATTGAAGGCAAGTTGTGCCCTTGACCACTTTTTACCCAATAATGTTCTCTAATATCACTTATCCATGCATAGGTTAATTTTGATGGGACCCAATAGGTCACCCTAGATTGTTTATCTCATTACCTTGTTTACCCCTGAATCACTTGGGTAGTTTGCTATTGCTTTATATGGTTTTGGGATAATCATTTATTACCTCTATGTTCCAATTCTTTTTGTTATTCTATTTATGTTCATGTTGAGATCATTAATGTTAATTGGAACATAGAGCTTAACTTGAGAACCACGTGCCACCACAAGGGAGGAATGGGACCCCTTGGCTGACTAATTAGGAAAGCTAGTGGAAGACTACCTTACCCGAAAGGGGCAAGGGCAGTAGGGGAGTGGTCAGTGTAGGGAGGTCCCTGGTCGATTTTGCTGCGATGGCGGTCAGCCAGGAACCCTGCATTGGAACTTCCTATAAACTGTAGCGGGTTTTCGGAAGCTAGTGGAACTTTGTAAAGGCCTCGTAGTGTTGCCCTGCCGCGCTTCCTAGGTAGAGGTGTATGGGATTCGCGACCCCTTGGCAGATGGGTAACATGACTTGTGGGTAAAGGGTACAACCTCTGCAGAGTGTAAAACTGGTATACTAGCCGAGCTCACGGTCATGAGCAGCTCAGGACTCTCTGATGTTTAAATTATGGAACTTAAATTCAATTTGTCATTCGCATATGCATGGGTTTGTTATTAATTTTGTTCTATTACTTTACTTTTGGTTTGGTATTTACTTACACTTAGTAATTGCTAATAAAATTTTGACCAACTACTTAAAAGCAATGCTCAGCTTTAACCCCTATCATTGATTAGCCTTACACATCACATGAACTCACACCTTTGTGAGTTTATGTCCACTGGTTCCCCACAACTTGTTGAGCTATGATCATATGTGAGCTCACCCTTGCTGTCTCACACCCCCCCACAGGAGAAGATCAGGTGGTTCAGGAGGAGCCGCCTAACACTGAGGAGTTCGATCTGATCTAGGCGGCGTTTCCCAGTCGACATTGGCGCCGACGATCCTTAGTTCGTTTTATCTTTATTACTTTATTTTGTAATAAGTCTTCCGCTATGTAATAAATACTCTGATGTTTTATGACATTCATCTCTATACAGTCTGTTATTATATATGTTGTCTTCTTGGCGCATGTATGAGATGCACCTGGCTTTGTTCCTTAAAGCCGGGTGTGACAGAGGCGGAGACCGTCGGCTGAGGCCAGGGCTGAGTCTGAGCCCTGGGGTCGGGCGGAGCGGAGTTCGCCGTCTTCTGGGGCTGAGCCCGAGTCCGAGCCCTGGGGTCGGGCGAGGTGGAGTTTCCTATGACGCCCGAGGCCGGCCTTGGCTGCTGTTAGCCTCACTCTGTCGGGTGGCTCAGCAGTCGGAGCGGCGCAGGCGGCGCTGTCCTCTTGTCAGACCGGTCAGTGGAGCGGCGAAGTGACTGCGGTCACTTCGGCCTTGTCGACTGGAGGGCGTGCGTCAGGATAAAGGTGTTAGGCCACCTTTGCATTAAATGCCCCTGCGATTTGGTCGGTCGGCGTGGCGATGTGGCCGAGGTTGCTTCTTGGTGAAGACTGGGCCTCGGGCGAGCCGATAGTGTGCCCGTTGCTAGAGGGGGGTCCTTGGGCAGGTTCTCCGGGGTCGGCTTCCCTTGCCCGAGGCTAGGCTTGAGCGAGGCACGATCGTGTCCCTTGAATGGACCGATCCTTGATTTAATCGCACTCATCAGGCCTTTGCAGCTTTGTGCTGATGGGGGTTACCAGCTGAGATTTAGGGGCCTTGAGGGTACCCCTAATTATGGTCCCCGACACCTTTCTTGTGGTATCTTCGTCAAGACCCGGTTCTTACAGATTGAAGGATATGGACGGCAACGACATTCCTAGATCTTGGAATATGGTACCCTTTTCCTTTCCAAAGGGGGAGAAAGGTTTCTAATGGGGCCATAATTTGTAATCTTTCTTTTCTTATTCAGCTCCACGAGAGCAAAATCCCCCAAAATATGTATATGTAAAACCTGAGCATGCACCATCGAGTGCAGAGAGAAAAAAAATAGGAAGAAGCTCGAAAGTCGTCCCTAAGGGGATGCAGAGCACGACGAAGCTACAAACAAAAAAGTCATTCCTAAGAGAGCGCAGTATAAGTTTTCTGCTCAAAAGTCATTCCTAAGGGAATGTAGAGCCAAATACCGCCGAAATATAAGGCGAAGCGCGAAAAGTCAACGCGAATACCGCCGAAATAGAAGGCGAAGAAGTTCAAAAGACGTTCCTAAGGGAATGCAGAACTTACACCAAAAAATAAGCGGTGAAGCCAAAAAATAAGCGGCAAAGAGACTTCAGTCATTCCTAAGGGAATGAATGTTATGGTTGTGGCTTCGTATGCGTGTGTTTGGGCATTCATTTGCACGTCACATTACATCATACATTGCATTCATAAACATCCATTTAGACAAACATAGGATCATCATCATCATATCATACAGACACGGTGTAAGTCCCAAAATCTATAAAAAAATTAATAATAACAAAATAAATACATGAAGAAATAAACTAGTAAATTCAGATATCTCAAATTGCACTTGAGTTTTGAAACTTGAGAACTGTATTTTGAAACCAAGAATTATTCTAGAACAGAAGTAATAAAAAGGTTTGCGATCCAACTAAATGATTATTATTTCATTAAAAGATATGCTACAAACACTTATTTAAATAAGTGTTGATGTGTAAAGATAGTATTAAATTTAGATGACTCAAATAAATACGGGCTTTTAAATTTAATTTAAACTCGGAAGAATAAATAAATTGGAAGATTTCCTATTTATTTGAGTAAATACTCCTTCATCAATATTATATTGAGAGGCATTAAGTAAAGTAAGAAGTAAATAAACCATGCACCCATGCTTGGAGTTTTGACTGTGCATTTAAAAGTTGAACTTAAACTTTGAGTGTGAATTTCAAACTAAATTTGGATTTGAATCAAGGAAGGAAAGAAAGAAAATACAAAACATAAAAGAATAAGAGATCTTACCTGCTTGGGCCAAATTCACTCATTTGGCCCACCACAGTTTCATCCTGTGGCCCAACCCCGCCCACGCGCACCCTGAAGCTGACTGGCCGGGCCCCCCTCGCCAGGCGCGCTCCTGCGCTAGCGTGTATTCCCCCGCTGTCACACTGGTGCATGGGCCCATGTGCTCAGCACGTTCTTCTCACCACGCTCGCGTTCGCAACAAGGATTCCATGGCCAGGAACTTCGCAACAGACTCACGTGCGGGCATCCTGGGTCGTCTTCCTCGCGCACTGGTAGGGAGACACCGCCGTGTGGGCCCGGACGCACAGACTTATCCTTTCCCCCCTCCCCGCATCGGCTATAACTGATGCGCGACGAACCAGGAACTGAAGACCACTTTGACCACCATGGGCCGCCGCACTCCGAACGGCAGCCAGGATCGTCGGCATGACCGCCCTGCTCGACCCACAAAGCTGTGGGCCTACCGTTTTTCCATCTCGGTCGACTTGGGAGGAAAGCGACGAGTATGCATCGTCTAGTTCACAGCCATAGAGAGAGAGTGAGGTTGGGGTGTGGGAGAAAGGCCCGGGTCATTGCCGCGAGCTGCGCCATTGACGAGGAAACTCAGTCATAGGCGCGGAAGGGGGCTGCTGGGCGGAGGGAAGACCGTCGCCCAAAACCGAGGATCTGCGCGTGGGAGAGGGCCGCCAATCTTGATCTTGCGAAGGTCCAATGCTGGGTCGCGGCGTGCTTCTCTGGGGCGGTGACTTCTCGTTGGAGCGCGCGATGAGTATCCTCCCTGTTCGTAGGTTACTTTCGTGACGTCGTTAGGCGCTAGTTCTATGCGAGATCTGGCGCCATGGCGCTACAGGCGCTCCTCACCGACGTGGCACCTTCGTAGGCCGCGCGCTGCCTTTGTGCTGCGTGCCGGCGTCCGGGTATCAGGGCTTGAGGAAGAAGACCCTTCCGTTGTCGTTAGATGCGGAGCATGCGCGGCCGATTGGATCCTGACCGTCGATCAACCAGTTAAAGGGCTACGATTAGATCTAAGGGAAAATGTGATATGCGCCGTAGGATCTCAGTGGATGGTTCAGATTAAGTCCTTGGGATACCCCTTTCGGTGGTTTAATCGGTGCCGTAGATCGGTGATCCGATGGCCGTGATGTCGTACCGGTTCGTGATGTAATCTTGGTCGCTGGTTCATAATCTAGCGACACAGATTCGTCCACCATTATGACTGCCTGGTAGTTTTATAGAAGAGACCCTGGAAATTACTAGAAATAACCCGCAGTCCTGCGTAGATTGTTTCTGAGTCACGGGAATGTTTGTAAATTAACCCTTGTTGTCTCTGGAATTTGTGGAGCAGTCCAGACCGTGAGAAAAACATATAAAATCATTTAGGAAATGAATTTTTATATGAAAACAATTCCTAAAACTGGTGTAATTCATAGAAAATTCATATTGAGTCTAAATTGACCCATTCCAGTTTCTATAATTTTGTAAGATTATTGTTTATCATCTAGTACCACTGTTTTCACATGAAAATCACATTAAAAATTTATATCTTATTTAATCTTGTGTAAAACACATAAAATCATTAGAAATTCATAACTTAAAGTCTATGATTCCGATTTGATCCGTTCAAGTTGCGTTAGTCTCGTACGAATATTTAATATGCAATAAAAACATTTATTATACCATGTCTCATTATTTTATAATGGGATCTTTATTTAACTTATGTTGGTTAGTCTTGTTAATCTACTTATCATTATAATCTACTAAAATAAGATCTAAGGTCAATTTATAATTTAGATTAAAGTTGAGATAATTATTTATAGAATAACCTCTCATATGATTTATATTAACCAAATTATAACATAGTTTAATATTTTAGTCACATAAATCATCTATAAAATCATAACTCCGTAACCGTAACTCCGATCTTAGTAGTTCTCGATCCCACGATCTCGTAGCAACGCGTAGATCATTATTATGTAGTATCTTCTTATGTTTGGTGTGATGTTAATTTTGTCTATACCATGTCTGTTTGTATTGCTACGACTAGCAGTGCGGTCACGAGGATCCAAAGAATTACCCTAGTAACTGGAATCTCAAGTGCCAGGCAAGTTGTGCCCTTGATCCACTTCTGTTACCCAATAATATTCTTTATTATCACTATTCATGCATAGGTTTAATTTTGATGGGACCCAATAGGTCACCCTAGTCTGTTTATCCTGTTTACCTTGTTTACCCTTGAATCAATTGGGTAGTTATGCTATTGCTTTATATAGTTTTCGGGTTAATATTTTATTATATCCATGTTCCAATTATTTTGTTATGTTATTTATGTTCATGATAAGATCATTATGTTAATTGGAACATGGAGCGACCACCCAGAAAAACAGTGCTACCACAAGGGTTTAATGGGACGCCCTTGGCTGATTAACTAAGAAAGCTAGTGGATGACTACCTTACCCGAAAGGGGCAAGGGCAGTAGGGGAGTGGTCAGTGTAGGGAGGTCCTTGGGTTGATTTTGCTGCGATGGCGGTCAGGCGAGGGATTCCTGCACTGGAGCTTTTTATAAACTGTAGCGAGTTTTCTGAAGCTAGTGGAACTTTATAAAGGCCTCGTAGTGTTACCCTGCCTCGCTTCCTTGGTAGAGGTGTATGGGATTCATGCCCCCTTGGCAGATGGGTAACACGGCTTGTGGGTAAAGATGTGCAACCTCTGCAGAGTGTAAAACTGGTATACTAGCCGTGCTCACGGTCATGAGCGGCTCGGACCCTGACATGATTAAATTATGGAACCTAAACTCAATTTGTCATTTGCATTTGCATGGGATTATTTATTAATTTTGTTCTATTATTTATTATGGTTTGGTATTTACTTACATTTAGTAATTGCTAATAAAATTTGACCAACTTATTAAAAGCAATGCTCAGCTTTAACCCCTATTGTTGATCAGCTTTACACATCACATGAACTCCTACCTTTGGTGAGTTCATGCCACATTATTCCCCACAACTTGTTGAGCGATGAACATGTGTGAGCTCACCCTTGCTGTCTCACACCCCCCACAGGAGAAGAATAGATGGTTCAAGAGGTGCCGCATATCGAGGAGTTCGATTCGATCTAGGTGGCGTCTCCCAGTTGACTTTCTGGCGCCAACGATGGATTTTAGATCCTACTATATTTATCTTCTATTTTTTAAGACTTCCACTATGTAATAAGTACTCTGATTATTATGATATTTATATCTATACACTCTGTGATTATATATGTTGTCTTCTTTGGCGCATGTATGAGATGCACCAGGCTTTGTTCCTTAAAGCCCGGGGTGTTACAGAAGTGGTATCAGAGGAAATGTTGGCTGTAGGACGAAACCTAGATAGAAATGGACAAAACCCTTACTTACCTTATTCTGATTCATTCTATACTCATCTTACTCTAATTTTCTCTATTCTTACCTTGATCCTGTCTCACCTTCTACTGTTCTACTCTGATCATTCTTATCTTCTCTATGCTAAGACAAGACGAATTTCACACCTTGGAATCCCTACCCCTATGACATTTTTAAGAGATAGGAGGCCTAAGACCAAACCAAAACTATTTTCTATAGTTAAAAATGTTGTTTGATTGTTCTGATGATCAATGCTTGATTTGCTTCTTTGATTGATTGAAATAGTATAGACGGGCATCTTAGCATGTACCACCATCAGATTAGCGACATTCTTAGTAGATGAGAAGTTTGTTGGTGACAACATCCGGGTGGTTAGAGATTTTTCGGATGTCTTCCCAGAAGAGTTACCAGGGTTACCACTAGATAGGGAAGTTGAGTTTGTCGTTGATCTCTTACCTGGGACTGCTCCTATTTCTAAACGGTTATACAAGATGTCCGTAGAAGAATTTAAAAAGAGTTAAGAAGCAGTTAACAGAGTTACAAGAGGCTGGGTACATTCGTCTGAGTCCCTCACCTTAGGGGAGCGCCAGTTCTATTTGTACAAGAGAAAGAAGGATCGCAAGGGGTGTGCATGAATTATAGATCACTTAATGATGTTACTGTGAAGAACAAGTATCCATTACCCCATATTGAGGATTTATTTGATCAGATGAGAGGTGCTAGGGTATTCTCGAAGATTGATCTCCGATCGGGATACCATCAAATGAACATTAGACCATCGCATATTCCAAAGACGACTTTCTCAACCCGATATGGATTATATGAGTTCACTGTTATGTCATTTGGATTAACCAATGCACCAGCTTATTTTATGAATGTGATGAATAAGGTGTTTATGGAGTGTTTGGATAGATTCGTCGTGGTGTTCATCGACGATATTCTTATCTATTCTAAGAGTGAAAGTGATCATAAAGAACATCTAAGGTTGGTGCTACAGAAGCTACGAGATAAAGAACGCTACGCCAAGTTTAGCAAGTGCGAGTTTTGGATTGACAAGGTGCCATTTCTGGGACATATTATTTCTAATGGAGGAATAGCAGTGGATCCTGCTAAAAGTGAAGGAGATAATGGAATGGAGCGTGCCCACTACCGTCACTGGGATTCAGAGTTTCTTGGGGCTTGCAGGATATTATCGGAGATTTATTGAAGGATACTCTAAGATTGCCAAGCCTATGACCTCGCTTCTGGAGAAAGGAAGAGAATTTAAGTGGGATGAGAAATGCCAAGGCAACTTTGATCAATTGAAGAAGAGATTGATGTCACCACCAGTGTTGATTATGCCAGATTTACAGAAGGGATTTGACATTTATTGTGATGCATGTGGCCAAGGATTAGGATGTGTGCTCATGCAAGAAGGACACGTGATCGCCTATGCGTCTCGTCAGTTGCAGAAACATGAATTGAACTACCCCACTCATGACTTAGAACTGGCAGCCGTTATGCATGCACTTAAGTTTTGGAGACACTACATTATGGGAACTAAGTGCCAAGTATACACGGATCATAAGAATTTGAAGTACATATTCACTCAGAAGGATCTCAACCTTTGGCAACACCGTTGGTTGGAGCTCATTAAGGATTATGATTTGGAGATTCACTACCACCCAGGCAAGGCAAATTTGGTTGCAGATGCCTTGAGTCGGAAAGAGCACGTTCATTCCGCTATTGTTGTCCAACTACCCGATGAATTAGCACAAGATTTTGAGAGGCTCAACCTGGGAATTATTACGCATACGGAAGGAGTTACCATTGAATTGGAACCTACCTTGGAGCAAGAAATTTGAAGAGGTCAGATTGGTGATGCTAAAATCCAGGAGATCAAGGATCTGATAACAGAGGGTAGAGGCCCAGATTTCACGGAGGATGAGCAGGGCACGCTATGGTTCAAGAATCGGATTTGTGTTCCTGGTATCGATTGTCTTTGTGAAACCATATTGAAGGAGGCCCCTGACTTGGATTATTCTATTCATTCTGGTAGTACCAAGATGTATCAGGATTTGAAGAAGAAGTATTGGTGGTATGGATTAAAGAGAGATGTGGTTGCACATGTGGCTATGTGCGATGTGTGTCAAAGAGTTAAGGCTAAACACGAGAGGCCAGCTGGACTATTATACCCATTAAAGATACCTGAGTGGAAGTGGGAAGAAATTGATATGGATTTCATTACTGGATTGCCTCCCACCCAGAAAGGATATGACTATATATGGGTGATTGTGGATAGATTGACTAAAGTGGCTCACTTCATTCCGGTAAAGACTATTTATAAAGATTCTCAGCTAGCAGAGTTATATATGGCTCGGATTATGTCTCTACATGGTGTACCGAAGAAAATCATTTTGGATAGAGGATCACAGTCTACCTCCAGATTTTGGAAAAGTTTTCATGAGAATACGGATACGAAGTTGAATTTTAGTTCAGCCTACCTCAGACTAATGGACAGACTAAAAGGACTAATCAAGTATTGGAGGACATGTTGAGAGCTTGTGCCCTTCAGCACGGTAGTAGTTGGGACAAGAGTCTACCTTATGCTAAGTTCTCATATAATGATAGTTACAAGGCCAGTCTGAAGAGGTCACTGTTCGAGACTCTATATGGCAGGAAGTGCAGGACTCCTCTATATTGGGATAAGACTAGAGGAAGACAATTCTTTAGACCTGAACTTATTGAAGAGACAGAAGAACAAGTCCGTATGACTCGAGAGAATTTGAGGGTAGCTCAAACCAGGCAAAAGAGCTATGCTGATAATAGAAGAAGACCACCGGGGTTTGAGGAAGGAGATTATGTGTGCCTCAAGGTGTCACCACTTCGTGGAATTAGGAGATTTAAAGTTAAGGGCAAGTTGTCCCCTCACTTTATTGGACCATTTAGAGTTTTTTTAGGCGAGTTGGAGAGATGACCTATCAACTCGAGCTACCTGATAACCTATCCGGTGAGCATAATGTTTTCCATATGTCTCAACTTAAGGAGTGCCTCCGTGTCCCTGAGGAACAGTTACCAATGGAAGAGCTCAGTGTACAGGGTGATTTGACTTATATGGAATACCCCATTAATATTTTTGACACTTTGGCTCGAGTTACAAGAAATACAGTGATAAAGATGTGCAAAGTGCAATGGAGTCACCATGGAGAAGATGAAGCGACATGGGAAAGAGAAGAATAGCTTCGCATAAGATTTTCCACATCTTTTCTCTAGTCCATATTAAATCTCGAGGATGAGATTATTTTTAAGGGGGGTAGGATTTGTAAGTCCCAAAATCTATAAAAAAAAATAATAATAACAAAATAAATACATGAAGAAATAAACTAGTAAATTCAGATATCTCAAATTGCACTTGAGTTTTGAAACTTGAGAACTGAATTTTGAAACCAAGAATTATTCTAGAACAGAAGTAATAAAAAGGTTTGCGATCCAACTAAATGATTATTATTTCATTAAAAGATATGCTACAAACACTTATTTAAATAAGTGTTGATGTGTAAAGATAGTATTAAATTTAGATGACTCAAATAAATATGGGCTTTTAAATTTAATTTAAACTTGGAAGAACAAATAAATTGGAGGATTTCCTATTTATTTGAGTAAATACTCCTTCATCAATATTATATTGAGAGGCATTAAGTAAAGTAAGAAGTAAATAAACCTTGCACCCATGCTTGGAGTTTTGACTGTGCATTTAAAAGTTGAACTTAAACTTTGAGTGTGAATTTCAAACTAAATTTGAATTTGAATCAAGGAAGGAAAGAAAGAAAATACAAAACATAAAAGAATAAGAGATCTTACCTGCTTGGGCCAAATTCACTCACTTGGCCCACCTCAGTTTCATCCTGCGGCCCAACCCCGCCCACGCGCACCCTAAAGCTGACTGGCCGGGCCCCCCTCACTAGGCGCGCTCCTGCGCGAGCTTGTATTCCCCCGCTGTCACACTGGTGCGTGGGCCCATGTGCTCAGCACGTTCTTCTCACCACGCTCGCGTTCGCAACAAGGATTCCATGGCCAAGAACTTCGCAACAGACTCACGCGCAGGCGTCCTGGGTCGTCTTCCTCGCGCACTGGTAGGGAGACACCGCCGTGTGGGCCCGGACGCACAGACTTATCCTTACCCCCCTCCCCGCACCGGCTATAACTGACGCCCGACGAACCAGGAACTGAAGACCACTTTGACCACCATGGGCCGCCGCACTCCGAACGGCAGCCGGGATCGTCGGCGTGACCGCCCTGCTCGACCCATAAAGCTGTGGGCCTAGCGTTTTTCCGTCTCGGTCGACTTGGGAGGAAAGCGACGAGTATGCGTCGTCTAGTTCACAGCCATAGAGAGAGAGTGAGGTCGGGGTGTGGGAGAAAGGCCCGGGTCATTGCCGCGAGCTGCGCCATTGACGAGGAAACTCAGTCATAGGCGCGGAAGGGGGCTGCTGGGCGGAGGGAAGACCGTCGCCGAAAACCGAGGATCTGCGCGTGGGAGAGGGCCGTCAATCTTGATCTCGCGAAGGTCCGATGATGGGTCGCGGCGTGCTTCTCTGGAGCGGTGACTTCTCGTCGGAGCGCGCGATGAGTATCCTCCCTGTTCGTAGGTTACATTCGTGACGTCGTTAGGCGCTAGTTCTGTGCGAGATCTGGCGCCGTGGCGCTACAGGCGCTCCTCACCGGCGTGGCACCTTCGTAGGCCGCGCGCTGCCTCTGTGCTGCGTGCCGGCGTCCGGGTATCAGGGCTTGAGGAAGAAGACCCTTCCGTTGCCGTTAGATGCGGAGCATGCACGGCCGATTGGATCCTGACCGTCGATCAACCAGTTAAAGGGCTACGATTAGATCTAAGGGAAAATGTGATATGCGCCGTAGGATCTCAGCGGATGGTTCAGATTAAGTCCTTGGGATACCCCTTTCGGTGGTTTGATCGGTGCCGTAGATCGGTGATCCGATGGCCGTGATGTCGTACCGGTTCGTGATGTAATCTTGGACGCTGGTTCATAATCTAGCGACACAGATTCGTCCACCATTATGACTGCCTGGTAGTTTTATAGAAGAGCCCCTGGAAATTACTAGAAATAACTCGCAGTCCTGCGCAGATTGTTTCTGAGTCACGGGAATGTTTGTAAATTAACCCCTGTTGTCTCTGGAATTTGTGGAGCAGTCCAGACCGTGAGAAAAACATATAAAATCATTTAGGAAATGAATTTTTATATGAAAACAATTCCTAAAACTGGTGTAATTCATAGAAAATTCATATTGAGTCCAAATTGACCCATTCCAGTTTCTATAATTTTGTAAGATTATTGTTTATCATCTAGTACCACTGTTTTCACATGAAAGTCACATTAAAAATTTACATCTTATTTAATCTTGTGTAAAACACATAAAATCATTAGAAATTCATAACTTAAAGTCTATGATTCCGATTTGATCCGTTCAAGTTGCGTTAGTCTCGTACGAATATTTAATATGCAATAAAAACATTTATTATACCATGTCTCATTATTTTATAATGGGATCTTTATTTAACTTATGTTGGTTAGTCTTGTTAATCTACTTATCATTATAATCTACTAAAATAAGATCTAAGGTCAATTTATAATTTAGATTAAAGTTGAGATAATTATTTATAGAATAACCTCTCATATGATTTATATTAACCAAATTATAACATAGTTTAATATTTTAGTCACATAAATCATCTATAAAATCATAACTCCGTAACCGTAACTCCGATCTTAGTAGTTCTCGATCCCACGATCTCGTAGCAACGCGTAGATCATTATTATGTAGTATGTTCTTATGTTTGGTGTGATGTTAATTTTGTCTATACCATGTCTGTTTGTATTGCTACGACTAGCAGTGCGGTCACGAGGATCCGAAGAATTACCCTGGTAACTAGAATCTCATGTGCCAGGCAAGTTGTGCCCTTGATCCACTTTTGTTACCCAATAATATTCTTTATTATCACTATTCATGCATAGGTTTAATTTTGATGGGACCCAATAGGTCACCCTAGTCTGTTTATCCTGTTTACCTTGTTTACCCCTAAATCAATTGGGCAGTTATGCTATTGCTTTATATAGTTTTCGGGTTAATATTTCATTATATCCATGTTCCAATTATTTTGTTATGTTATTTATGTTCATGATAAGATCATTATGTTAATTGGAACATGGAGCGACCACTCGGGAAAACAGTGCTACCACAAGGGTTTAATGGGACGCCCTTGGCTAATTCACTAGGAAAGCTAGTGGATGACTACCTTACCTGAAAGGGGCAAGGGCAGTAGGGGAGTGGTCAGTGTAGGGAGGTCCTTGGGTTGATTTTGCTGCGATGGCGGTCAGGCGAGGGATTCCTGCACTGGAGCTTCCTATAAACTGTAGTAGGTTTTCTGAAGCTAGTGGAACTTTGTAAAGGCCTCGTAGTGTTACCCTGCCTCGCTTCCTTGGTAGAGGTGTATGGAATTCATGCCCCTTGGCAGATGGGTAACACGGCTTGTGGGTAAAGATGCGCAACCTCTGCAGAGTGTAAAACTGGTATACTAGTCGTGCTCACGGTCATGAGCGGCTCGAACCCTCACATGATTAAATTATGGAACCTAAACTCAATTTGTCATTTGCATTTGCATGGGATTATTTATTAATTTTGTTCTATTATTTATTATGGTTTGGTATTTACTTACATTTAGTAATTGCTAATAAAATTTGACCAACTTATTAAAAGCAATGCTCAGCTTTAACCCCTATTGTTGATCAGCTTTACACATCACATGAACTCCCACCTTTGGTGAGTTCATGCCACATTATTCCCCACAACTTGTTGAGCGATGAACATGTATGAGCTCACCCTTACTGTCTCACACCCCCACAGGAGAAGAATAGATGGTTCAAGAGGTGCCGCGTATCGAGGAGTTCGATTCGATCTAGGTGGCGTCTCCTAGTTGACTTTCTGGCGCCAAGGATGGATTTTAGATCCTGCTATATTTATCTTCTATTTTGTAAGACTTCTGCTATGTAATAAGTACTCTGATTATTATGACATTTATCTCTATACACTCTATGATTATATATGTTGTCTTCTTTGGCGCATGTATGAGATGCACCCGGCTTTGTTCCTTAAAGCCCAGGGTGTTACACACGGGTAGATGCTTCGATTATGGGGATAAGGCTTCGGCAAAAAGAAAAAGGAAGCAGTTTTATGCTTCGTTGTGTACAAAAAGAAGGGAAGATGTTTTAGGAAATGAATTTTTATATGAAAACAATTCCTAAAACTGGTGTAATTCATAGAAAATTCATATTGAGTCCAAATTGACCCATTCCAGTTTCTATAATTTTGTAAGATTATTGTTTATCATCTAGTACCACTGTTTTCACATGAAAGTCACATTAAAAATTTACATCTTATTTAATCTTGTGTAAAACACATAAAATCATTAGAAATTCATAACTTAAAGTCTATGATTCCGATTTGATCCGTTCAAGTTGCGTTAGTCTCGTACGAATATTTAATATGCAATAAAAACATTTATTATACCATGTCTCATTATTTTATAATGGGATCTTTATTTAACTTATGTTGGTTAGTCTTGTTAATCTACTTATCATTATAATCTACTAAAATAAGATCTAAGGTCAATTTATAATTTAGATTAAAGTTGAGATAATTATTTATAGAATAACCTCTCATATGATTTATATTAACCAAATTATAACATAGTTTAATATTTTAGTCACATAAATCATCTATAAAATCATAACTCCGTAACCGTAACTCCGATCTTAGTAGTTCTCGATCCCACGATCTCGTAGCAACGCGTAGATCATTATTATGTAGTATGTTCTTATGTTTGGTGTGATGTTAATTTTGTCTATACCATGTCTGTTTGTATTGCTACGACTAGCAGTGCGGTCACGAGGATCCGAAGAATTACCCTGGTAACTAGAATCTCATGTGCCAGGCAAGTTGTGCCCTTGATCCACTTTTGTTACCCAATAATATTCTTTATTATCACTATTCATGCATAGGTTTAATTTTGATGGGACCCAATAGGTCACCCTAGTCTGTTTATCCTGTTTACCTTGTTTACCCCTAAATCAATTGGGCAGTTATGCTATTGCTTTATATAGTTTTCGGGTTAATATTTCATTATATCCATGTTCCAATTATTTTGTTATGTTATTTATGTTCATGATAAGATCATTATGTTAATTGGAACATGGAGCGACCACTCGGGAAAACAGTGCTACCACAAGGGTTTAATGGGACGCCCTTGGCTAATTCACTAGGAAAGCTAGTGGATGACTACCTTACCTGAAAGGGGCAAGGGCAGTAGGGGAGTGGTCAGTGTAGGGAGGTCCTTGGGTTGATTTTGCTGCGATGGCGGTCAGGCGAGGGATTCCTGCACTGGAGCTTCCTATAAACTGTAGTAGGTTTTCTGAAGCTAGTGGAACTTTGTAAAGGCCTCGTAGTGTTACCCTGCCTCGCTTCCTTGGTAGAGGTGTATGGAATTCATGCCCCTTGGCAGATGGGTAACACGGCTTGTGGGTAAAGATGCGCAACCTCTGCAGAGTGTAAAACTGGTATACTAGTCGTGCTCACGGTCATGAGCGGCTCGAACCCTCACATGATTAAATTATGGAACCTAAACTCAATTTGTCATTTGCATTTGCATGGGATTATTTATTAATTTTGTTCTATTATTTATTATGGTTTGGTATTTACTTACATTTAGTAATTGCTAATAAAATTTGACCAACTTATTAAAAGCAATGCTCAGCTTTAACCCCTATTGTTGATCAGCTTTACACATCACATGAACTCCCACCTTTGGTGAGTTCATGCCACATTATTCCCCACAACTTGTTGAGCGATGAACATGTATGAGCTCACCCTTACTGTCTCACACCCCCACAGGAGAAGAATAGATGGTTCAAGAGGTGCCGCGTATCGAGGAGTTCGATTCGATCTAGGTGGCGTCTCCTAGTTGACTTTCTGGCGCCAAGGATGGATTTTAGATCCTGCTATATTTATCTTCTATTTTGTAAGACTTCTGCTATGTAATAAGTACTCTGATTATTATGACATTTATCTCTATACACTCTATGATTATATATGTTGTCTTCTTTGGCGCATGTATGAGATGCACCCGGCTTTGTTCCTTAAAGCCCAGGGTGTTACACACGGGTAGATGCTTCGATTATGGGGATAAGGCTTCGGCAAAAAGAAAAAGGAAGCAGTTTTATGCTTCGTTGTGTACAAAAAGAAGGGAAGATGTTTTTCGCCTTCGGCTCAAAAAATATAAGTTTTGTCCACATCAAAGCAGTTCGTACATGGACGAAAAAGGTAGAAATATGTTAAGGTATGGACAAATTTACAGAATAAGTATCCGATTCTTCGATTACAATATTTTTTACAAGGATAATACAAAAAAATTTCTAGAGTTTTTGCAGCAAGGTCTTCAGCTTCATCGTCATAAGCTTCGGATCACATGTCAAGCTTCGGCTCACGGTTCCTCAACTTCTTCATCCTGTACATATCAAAGCGGTATGAGAAAAGTGCAAATCTCAAGGAGAAGGTAAAGCAGCAGGCACAAAATTCTTACCGGGTTAAGGTGGCTTCGGGCTTCATCGCAAGCCATGTCCCGCCCGCCTTTCGTCCAAATCTGTGTTATGAACCTATTCCCTATGCTTCGAGCCAGGCTGGGGATATCAGTTAAATCTGCCGGTGATAAGCTGAAGTTTGGTCTATTAACAATTTTCCCATGCGTGCAACCAGATTTCATAAAGGCAACACTCGTGCCTCGAGAAGCTAGCAAGGCACAGAAATCGCCGTGTCCAGCTATAACTTCATTAAGAGCATCAATTTCGTCCTCAATGTGTTCGAAGGTTCCTGGCAAGTCTTCAACCGAAGGATTGAATTTCTCAGAGCTGGCTCTGATCGAGTTGAAAACTTGCTTTAGCCGTTGCACACATCGGGTGCCGAAGTCTAGGCATTTATCTTGAAGTTCTTTTAATGATTTTTGCAAATTTGAACTTTTTTCGGCTTCAGTCTCAATCTTCGCAATGAATTTCTGCTTTTCTTATTCGAAGTTTTCCGACATTGAGAGAAGTTCACTGTTCAGTTTTGCAATTTTGGTCTCGGCTTCTGCTAGTAAACCTTCCATTGTTTGAAGTTCGAAATCCTTCTTTTCAAGAGCAGCTGCTTGATCCTTTATTTTGCTCTCTAACCCTTCAATTATAACCTCATGTTCTTTGTCTTCAAGGTCTTGTTGCATCTTAAGAGCCTTACTTAAAAGCATACTCTGTGCAAAAATAACCTTCGTCAGAAAACTCCTTCGTCGTTAAAAACAATAGAAAGCCGAAGAAAATTTTTACCTTGAAATTGGAATAGAACAAACTACCGACGATATGCTGTCGTCGGTAGCGGCTGATATCGGCCTCAAGCTTCGGGAAACCAATACTCTTCGACAGAGTACTGATAACCTTCACTCCAGTTCGGTCTCGGAGGCAGCCTAAGCTTTCATCGTCAATGCCACCGAAGAGCAATGCTCCTGGCTTGTAACCACAGGATATCGCATAATCTTTCAATTCTTCTTTCTCAGCTTCAGTTATCTCTTTACCAATTATGTTTTGGAAATTGAAAACCTTTTCCTCCGAGGTATCTTCGACTTTTTTTCTTTTCTTTTCCAGGCACTGTGGCTAGGGTCTCTTCAGCGGCCATAGTAGCTTCTTCCGCGGCCATATTCAGGAGCATTTTATCAATATCAGAAAGTGTGGTCTCTAGATTTGTAGCTTCGGCAGTTTCAGCTTTGGAGGGTGCACCTTTGGCAGCAGTAGCACTCTCAACAGCTGGTTTTCTTGACGCTGAGGCAGGCGATGGCGTTTCTTCAATGGCATCAATCACATGAATAATTCTTCGTTTCTTCAGCTCAGCAGGCTTCTTCGCTCCTGAGGGCTTCTTTTCCTTATGAAAAAGCTTTGTCAGATGCGGCCCCAGTGGACTTAGCTTGATGGGCAAGGATTAAGTTATTATCTTTAGAATTTCTTCTACGTCAGCAGCAGAAGGTGTTGAAGGAGTTTCTTCTTCTATATCAGTTGCTTTTTGCTTCGGAGCTGCACCTTTCCTCTTCTTCGGAGTAGCTGCCTTTGGCTCAAGGCTAAGTTCGCACGGGTTAGTGGGTCGAACAGACGAAAATGGCCCAGTGTGGCTTTTCCCCCTTTTTTCTTTTTTCTTTTATATTTCCTTTTTCTTTTCTTTCTTTTTCCCATTTCAAATTCAAACTTCCTAGTACATTTATTCCCTCATAAAATGTACATCTTAAACATGGTATAAGGAAATTTTATCTATTTATTTATTTTGGTATTTATTTTGTGGTACTAGTGCTCTTCTCCTCTAATTCTAAAATTCCAATTTAAATCTTACCTCCAATTGGAGTACTAATATTTTTCTTTTTTACATTATTTTATATTGTCACAAAATGCACACAAAAATAAAATCCTAGCATGATGCATAATTTAATGGCATGACTTTTATTAATCATTTGTTTTTTTAATTATGGGTTTCACATGTGATGATAAATAGATACAACACACACATAAAATATAGGAAATGACTTTTCTCCTCTTTTATTATCTATTACAAATTGGGTATTACACTTTAGTCAAAAATTGTTGGATTGGGAGGCGAGTATAGCACCATGTGTGTATCACTACTCACATAAGCAGTAAACAACAGTAAATATGCACACATATGAAGAACAGAATGTACCCTGTGGAGGGACAGATGCTTAAGGCATCAGTGGCTACATTCACACGAGACATCTCATATGTATGTTCGATATAGTCGTACATAGTCGATGCAGGCAGGTGTGCGCAGTACAGTACCTTGAACGGCATCGACGACGATGAACCGGATCAACGTTGGTTGAGCAGACGAAGAGAGCAGTCGCGAGTACGCTCCCCAAAAACCTGATCATCTACACACTCGTGCAAGTGTAGCTTTGTGGACGGCGATTTCAGAGGCCCGCTCTCCCACTCTCTCTATGCTTGCAGAAGGTGGGACGAGAATGAGCTGAGTGCAATGGGTCTAAGAGATTGTTCGCGTGACCGGAAGACCGCCCACTTCCTCCGTATTTATACATGTACAGAGGAAGAGGAACGGACAGTCAAAATGTGCAACCATTAGGAAGGAATATTCGGACCAAGGTCCGATCTACCACGAGCCATGAGTCACGGCCACGAGTCTGAAGCATTGATGTCTACATGGATTTTGTCGCAATCTTAACTTAGGAAGTTATGATTGTGGGGGAGTGTTAAGTGTAAATCTCTTCGATATGCTTACTCATACTTATCCATGGTTGGCTGGGTTGTTAGGATTCAGAGATATCCTTTAGATATTATAGGATGTTGTTGTGTCTAGATTATCTCAACTAATTAACCAGGATAAGATTGAGTCTTCTGTGAGCCACAATAGTGGTTGTTCAACGATTCTTATAGGGAGAACCAACAATCGACCATGAAGTAAATTACATTCATTTTGCAAACAAGGGATACATTTCTCAACACATCTAACAAGCAGGTAAATGAACTTACAACAGCTTAAAGATACATTACCAAAGGGGAAATAGAGGGAAAAAATAGTTCACAGACTCTACGCGTGCCCTCTTCTCTCCGGCCGAGGTGTCTCGCCACAAATTGTGCATGCTAGACCTGGTCTAGCAGAGCCCATCACTAATGGAGCGAGTCTATGAGTTCATTCACATACTTTCATCTTAAATTCACAAGTCCTCTACTCCATTCATAGGGTTTCACTTTCTATTTCAGTTAAGTTGTTTTCCAATCTCCATTTTGATGTGGATCCTAGGTGGAGTCCTGACTATAAAATGTTCACAGACTTGCTCAACGAGCAATCTCCACAACATCCCAAACCCTTGCTGATGTAGGGCAAGTCCTCTTCGAAGTTCTTTCTCCCGTCCACCATTAACAAGAAGACGTTCCTTCTTGTCCCCGTGCTCTTACTCCTCAACCTCTCTTTCCTTCTCCATATCCATACTGGCCAACTGTTGATGCTCCTCCTACTACTAAGCCTCCAACAACTGACACTCCTCCTAACACTGATGAAGACCCTTCCATTGATGCTTGTCCTCCACAACCTTTCACTTATTTGTATCCTCCTCCATGACCATATGTATATCCATATGACCCTCCTCCATATGGCTTGTATGGTACAACTCCTACATATAATCTTCCTTATGGTTCTCCTCTTGTGTTCCCTCCCTCCTATGGTGACCCATATGGTGGTCGTTCTCCTTTTTGTTCTCACCTAGACACAATAGTGCCACCAAGAAGTCATAGTGATGCGGCCTCTAACTAGTCCGCTTATTCGGGTGCATCACACTTCCAACGACGTCAAGGTTGACCTAAGATGAAGTCTTTCTGATACTGAAAGTTGTTGTAGCTAAAGTTATTGTGCAACCCCTTCTTCCCATGTACCTTTGTATGATAATGTAGCTCGTGGATTCGATAGAAACACTCCACGCTTGGCTCAGCCCCCTGTCTTCATACTGCCCATATGAAAACTCCAAGTGTCATATTTTTCACCACTTCTAAAAACATGGGGTGTAACAGAAACCGAAGGCCGGTACAGAAGAAGCTTTTAAACATGATGGTCTCATTCTAGCACGGCCAAGAAGTTGTATCTTTACCACCAAGAAGAATCAAGCATGCATCCTCAAAGTATCCAAGTTTGTTTAGCATCTTTAGGTGCTCACTCTTAATTCGTGACTTTCCATATCTATGTAGCTAGGTTTTCTTGGCCAAATCACTCCTTCCTCTGCCTCAGTTGTTTCCACAAAGCTAGAATCATTGTCTTCAGACTTCACACCAATTGTCTAGGCTTTGTCTAGCTGATCTTCGACTGGCTGAAAGTCCTTGGTATCCATCTTCACAGGGGCACCACTTGTAGACCCAAACACTTTCTTAGTGCTCAAGGCATCATCATCTCTTTGAAGGGCCTGTGACGATGATGCGTTGGAAAGCTTCGCGGTTGTTTTAATGTGTGCCATTTCAGCAATTCGAAGGACAAATAGAGAACAAAATGCATTGTGAAAGCTAGATTTTGCAAAGCTTTAGAGGCAGAGCAAGACAAAGTAGTAGGTTGGCTAGGTAGCAACAAATGTTGTGCGCCAGGATGCAGGGGGGCAACACCTTATATAGATAAGATGACATAGAAACAAGGAGTCATGCTGCTTATACTCGTTGCCTAGTCGGTCTATCTATGTCTTCTCTGCTTTCAAGAGCATGAAGCGTATCTAGTAACTATTCGTTTTTAATAACAAGCTCAATGGATTGTGTTTTTTGGACCTTTAACACAAAGCCATATTCGTTAAGTTTCATGGTTTGAGGCAATTATGGAGAACGAACAAATCTGACCAGGGGCTACTGTTGGGGAGAAGGCTTTGTCGAAGGTCCTCATGTGACAATACTTGTTGTTTTATGTTTGTTTTAGGAGACATTTCCTGAAGGCTTTGAACACCTACTTCGAGCTACAAAGATGAAGTTCTATTTTGGAACGCAAAGAGACTAGACAAACCTAACTTCTTTGGCTCCACGACAAGAGAAGACAAAGGAACTTCTAGCTACAAAGATGAAGTTCTATTTTGGAATGCAAAGGGACTAGACAAAGCTAGCTTCTTTGGCTCCACGACAAGAGAAGAAGAAGGAAGACAGAAGAGATGTATACGACACATCTTGTTGCCAAAAATTTGGAAATGTCTTTCAGTAGTTGTATAGATCTTATACATAGGAACTGTAGCATTTATATAAATTCGGATGAAGATGCATGTCACCATGTCCCTATAAATAGGTGAATAGTACCCATGAAGACGGGAGGTTCTTCCAATTCTCAAGCTTGAGCTACCTTCAAAGGCTTTGTAGCTCAATCTTTGTACTTCCATTCAAACACTTTGTGTGAGCACCGAAGGTATTTGTATTCAGCATTAAGCAATCCCTTATGTATATGTATTTATATCTGAATGGAGGATAATAAAGGGGAAGAAAAGAGTGTGTAATGTCTTAATCCTTGATCTATTTTCCCACACATGGTGATGATATGTTAACCTTTTTTATAGTTTTATTCCATTCTTCTCTTTCCTTTTCACCTTTAAAGGCAAGGGGAGAAGCAAGGTCTCATCATTTTAACTATGTTTCCCTATTATGGTTCCTTGTAGGAACTTTGATAGGTTAGCAACACCCAGTGAGGCACTGTATACCATACAGTAATGACTAGTTTTAGAAACAAGCCACTGGAGCTACATCGGACATGTTCGATGCACCCATAATAGTTGTGTGGAGTGCCACGACTAATTTCTTTGCTTGGGGATATTTATACCCTTTCCCTCATCCATTTGAGGTCTCTTGCCCATCTGTTCAGCTAAAGAAAGCTTTGAAGTGTGTAGAGGAGCCTTTGCCTACTGAGGTACTTGGGATTGGAGTTGATAATCATATGATTAATATCCTCATTAGTGCATTGAGAGAAGCAAGTGTACATCCACTGATCTTATTAGACTTGGTTTGGTCAAGTTACAATTAGAGCTTGTTACTCTTGGTAATCGGCATCTCCTAGATGTTTGGTGGTGATTTGGAATGTAGTGATCATCCGGAGAGCTTGTGGGAGACCCAACAAAAGGTGTACATGATTTTTGGTTTATAGAATGGAATGAGTTGATCTATCACCACCTCATTCCTCATAGTTAGTTAGTACTAATATGAGGAATGGGGTCATCCCACCAAATTTGAGAAATGGACTTATGATGCACTACCTCATTTTGGATGAAGTGATTCCTTAAACCAAACATCCCTTACTTTTGAACTACAACTACATAAGAAGCCAACATGTGTTTCACACATCAATATAGAACACATCATGGAACCAACACTAATGCACATGGGGGAGAGAGGGATCACTCGGGCACGACCATGAATCGACCATAAAGTAAATTACATTCATTTTGCAAACACAAGGGATACATTTCTCAACACATCTAACAAGTAGGTAAATGAACGACTTACAACAACTTAAAGATACATTACCAAAGGGGAAGTAGAGAAGGAAAAAATAGTTCATATAATAAGAGCATCGAATCAAACATGCACACCCGACCAGAGAAAAAAAAAATTAGAACTGAGCTTGAATCCAGTTAACTGCCTCCTGATCGACCTGAAAGGCCTTGGCAAGGACATCATCTGATATCAATGGATCGGAACCAAATACTGTGTTGGCAACAGTGATCACCCCAGGGTTCTGGCTGCTCAAGGCGGCAAGAGCCGCAGCACTGTCCGTGCCATAGTTGTACTGGAAGTGGACAAGGCCCTTGGGGAACACGAACACATCGCCCTTGCTGAGAACCTTGGAGACGAGCGTGTTGTTGGGATTGGAGGTGACGAAGCCAACGTAGAGCGATCCCTCGAGCACGGCCAGCATCTCGGTGGCGCGGGGGTGCGTGTGAGGCGGGTTGAGTCCCTTGGGAGCGTAGTCGATGCGGACCATGGAGATCCCCATCGTGTTGAGCCCCGGGATCTGCGCCACGTTGGCTGCGGTCACGGCGGAGCCCTGCCGGTTGCTGGTGTTGCCGGCCTTGTGAAGACCCGAGAGGAAGAAGTCCTCGGCCACCACGTCCTTGGCATCTTTGCAGGCAAATCCATTCACGCGAACTGCATGCACATGTTTATATACGACCTTGAGACGCCACGCCAAGCAAAGCAACAACTTTAGTTTAGTTAGCTTCTATATATACCTTGAGACATCTTGTCTGCAACACAGAAGTCTTGGAGAAGGCTCGGGTCTGAAGCGATGGCACAAGAGCATGCCATAGCCAACAGCATAGAAATAAACAGGAACAGACGACGGATAGCCATGGCTGGGTTTCTAAAAGCTCCCAGAGATGTTCTTCAAGGGACGATGTGGCTACAGCATGGAGGGAGCTGGTAATTTATAGGCGATCAGAGCATGGTCGCTGTCCTGTAGTGGTTCAGGGGCGGGCCGGGGGGAGTTGATTGATTAATGATTCAGCACCTAGGAACATGCATGTTGCAGATAAGGGACGGCAAAGCAAGAACCAATCAGCTGTATGTCTTGTGCTTGAACTAGTCTCTCTCTTGTACGTACGTAGTATTAGCGACAAGAACAAGATGCTGCGATGTCTCTCCAGATGGAAATCACTCAGATAAAGGTCTAAAAATTATGAGACGCTGCTGGCTTGATGACAGCTACTTATTAGATACCAACCGTAATTTGTCCAACAGTGCATGTCTGTACCAATAAGTACCACTGCAATGTCTCTCGTGTGTGAAAGAATCGTTGGCCGCTCTTTTTTTAATTTCCTCTTTACTACGGGAGAAAGAGAATCTTGTTTTAGATCAAAAGCAAATGCTACGGAGTTTTAGTAGCCACCAGGCCACCACCACGGTAGCAGATACCAATTTTGAACTGTCCAACGTTCTGTAATGCTGTGAAACACTCAGCTGGTAGTTCACTGATAATATTTTAGGCGGAATAATTAAGTTAATGGTGTGTTTAGTTTGTCAAAGCTTCACTCAGAATTTATCATCACATCCCTCGATCTTCATTCTGTGAAAACACATGGTAGATATATATGTGCCCGCGTGTGATGGATGATAGCCAAGCTCTGCTTTAGTATTAAGACTAACTATGATGTGAGTGTGGTATGGTGTTCTCTTTTCTTAACGATGTGCAGTAGTCGAGCGTCAAGACAACCAACGACAATGGTCAATGGAGAAGCTCAAACGAGTTTGCTAATGGTGAAGGACATGTATGTGAGGGCTTGGACCGAGAGACTGAGAGCGGGTGAACGAACTGTGGACGATGGTTAGCACTTGGCGGTGTCGACAAGTGTACAAAATAAAAACAGTGTAGACCATGTTGACCAATTCATAGGGACTATGGTTGACCAAGATAAGCGAATTTATAAGGACTTTGTGATCGAGTTGTCAAGGATAAGCCGTGACACGCGTCAGATTCGTAAAGGAAGCATAGAGGATACGTGATTCTAGTTGGGTTTGGTGGTTTCGGCCTCAAAACTACGGGCTTCAGGTTTGCTAGGTTTGGACCTCAAAACTCAAGCGAGGATTTCAAGATGGCATATGGCATTGTCGAAGAACTTGCATTCAGGTCCGTCAGGCACCGTGATTGAGGGTGGCACCACGTTTCAAATTTACTCGGAGGTCGCCATGCACGCGGGTCTCGGTGACGCGGAGGAGCGCAAGGAGGTGGAGCACATGGTGGAGGAGCCAACGTTGGCGTTGTCGGTGTAGGAGGAGGAATGGGCTGAGGAGATGATGAAAGCGGTTGTGCGCGTGGGAGGGGAGCGAGGCAAGGCCGCGGTGGTGGATGTGGAGGAGAAGAGGGGGTGGACGGAGGGTTATTTTGCTAAAAGTAATTGGGCTTTTCTGCAAAACATGCAGAGCTAGGTGTTGACGTAAGAACAACCCAGCAATGTCTCGAACGTTCTCGAGCGAACAGACGGGATGAGGTTCTAATATAAGTGTAAAAGTGGTGGAGTTTTATGTAATGATCTCATATAATTATATATATATCATATACAAAGTAACTATATATAACATCATAAAAGGCATATAGCGTATTGAAGTTAATGGCCAATGTCCATAGGCAAATACTATTTGTAAAACAAGGCTAGGTGAGTGGGATGGGAGAGAGAAACGGTAGAGTTGGAATTTCTCCAACAATTCTCTATATAATTCTCTCCTTACGGGCTAGTTTGAGAACTCCATTTTTTCATTTGATTCCTATTTTCTTATAAGAAAATAAACTAATTTCTATTCGAAAAGTAGAAATCTATTGGGAAAATTAGGTTCCCAAACTAGCCCTACATATACTTTTTAATCTATTTTACTATCTCTTCTTAAAATTCGCCCTCAATAATATGCAGATGCCTCCGACCATTCCCTCTGTATATCTCGCTCCCTCTGCACCAACTAGCTTCCACACAGTACATGTCACATGACACAGTCGCACTGCTCATCCTCCCCAGCCAATCATCCACTCCCAAACCGCGCACGTTCAATTGGCACAGTGTTTGCAGGCCATGGGAATTCCTTCTTTCCCCTCATGTCCAGCGAGCGGATACGAGGTGTCAGACAAGGCCCCTGCTTGTTTCGACTTTCCACAGCTTCTGATCACCAAAAGTTACTGTAGACTACCAAACACTTAGCTTTTCAGTCAGCTTCTATAAAATTCGTTTGGATAAAAACCATTCAAAATCAACATAAACATATAATCGGTTGAGTCGTCGCAATAGTAGTAATCCGTCACTTTATAGATCCTGAGCCCCATGAACAACTTTATCTTCCTCCGCACGTAATCCTAATGATACTTAGATTTCCCCACAGCTAGATTCTCGGAAAAGCTGGTCAGAAAAAAGCTGAACCAAACAGGCACAAGATCAATCCGTGGAAACAGTCTCACAGAATGAATCGAATTGAAGTAAATAATCTTTATTTCTCATCCTAAGCTCTTTAATCGTGTTAACGCTACGAAAATCTAAATAAAGTAAAATATACATTAAGAATAACGAGTTTGTCAAAAGTTACATAACAGAAGAATTAGACTTATACCAACGAAAATTACTAATTTCCATCAATTTAGGGTTAATTCATGTCGGTTCTTGGCCACAGGAATACACAGCCGGGTTTAGATAATTCCCATCGACCGCTGACGGAGATTAATTAATTTCCGTCGGCTTACTATAGCCCACGAGGATTACTTAGATCGTCGGCTCGAGCGTGGGAGCCAGCTAATTCCCATAGGCCTCATCTGACCGTCGGGAATTAGCATGCTAACTCCCGTCAGCTACGGCTCATCCATGGAAATTAGCTAGTCTATGGAAATTAACTGCTAATTCCCGTTGGCTACTTCTGGCCCATGGAAATTAGCTGTTTATTCCCGTCGGCTATGGTCAGGTCAACGAGAATTAACCTTTCCTGATGCAAACCAGCAACCAATAAAGCTTAATTTCTCCACAATTTTATACACAACAAAACATATAAGATACATATCATCATAGACGGGAACTGTAACACCCTTAATTTAGGAGTATAAAATTTCTTCTCTAATAACTACCAAATTCAGATGTTACTACTTTTCTCACATCTATAGATTTTCTTTTCTATTCTTTTTCTATAGGACTTTTGGTTAATTATGTGGGAGAAATATTATTTTCTTTGGAATATTAAAACCTACGGAGATATGAATGTCTGCATCATGCTGAACTTAAACTTTGTTTTTGTTTGATGCACACATTTGAAATATTTGAATGAATTGTGGTTTGATTTGATTTGAATTCCATGGAGAAAATAAAAAAAGGAATTAGAAATTCAGAAGAAAAAGGAAAAACCAATTCAACCCAAGTCGGCTCAGTCCAGCCCAGCTAGCCCCCCGCGCGCGCCCGCCCCTCCCTAACAGCCGGGCCTGGCTGTCGGCGCCAACCCACACACGTGCGTCCACACTCCCTCCCTCCCTCTGCCCGGTGGGGCCGACCTGTCGGCGCCAATTCCCCTCATGCGCGCCCCCCCTCCATCCTCTCTCTGTCCCACGAGCCCCGTCCGTGAGCGCCACAGGTCGTTCCCTTGCGCACGTGCTCGTGTCTATGCGCCGCGGACCAACCCTGTCAGCTCCGCCTTCCCCGCGAACCACCACTCACCCGCGCGTGCACGCACGCTGAGAAGATCAGCTGTAGGAAACAGTGACGCCTAAGAGGGAGGGTGAATTAGTACTTCTAAAACTTTCTCTAAACTAGGCCACAGTTAAATCCCTAGAGCAAAACCTATGCAAAAAATAATCTAGAATGCGCAACTAGGTTTTGTCTAAGTATTGCTATCTCTACCGCAATAGCTAAGTTTCAATCCTAAATAATCTAACTATAAATACAAGATTGAAACTTAAATACTTAATATAAATGCGGAAGGTAAAGAGCAAGGTAGAGATGCAAACTCTCGTGGATAACGCCGGTATTTTTACCGAGGTATCCGGAACCACGCAAGGTTTTGACTAAACCTCGTTGGTGCCCCTACGCAAAGGGGTAGCCCACGCGAGTTCCAAGCACCACGGTGGAGTAACTCCGTAGAGAGCCGCGGGCCTTCTCCAAGCACAAGTGGTGCTCCGTTTCCAGCTCCTCTCGGGCGCTCCCCGCCGTCTCCACTATCGAGCTTCCGGCCGAAACGCCGCGAGCTTCGTTCCCTCCGGTACATGGTGGCGGCTGTGACACAAACTTGGTTGTCACGATCTCGCAAAACTCTCACTCCACTCGGTACAATTACAACGGCTCACGCAAGACCCGAGGGGTTGTGTGGTTTTTCTAAACTCACTCAACTAACTAGGATTCACCTGCACTAATGCGGTCTAACTAACTAAGCACTTTGCGAAGCACCTACGCTTATCACCGAGTGATTCTATTAAGCACTTGGGTGTATGAGCACTTGGAAATGTCTATACTATGCTTTAGTATGTTGCTTGGGCTCCCACACCTTCAAATGGTCGGTTGGGTGAAGTATATATAGGCCCCAACTGAATTTTTAGCCATTGGAGAAAAGCTGATGTTCTCTGCGGTACACCGGACAGTCTAGTGGTAGGCACCGGACAGTCTAGTGCCCCTGTCATGTGCTCCTAGCCGTTGGATCTAACATAGCAGGTGACCATTGGTGCTGCAGGATTTTACACCTGACAGTCCAGTGGCTTCTCTCCCCAGTGCCACCAGGAACTAGCTGTTGGGCTACTATTCCCTGGTGCACTTGACAGTCCGGCGTGTGGCACCGGACAGTCCGCCAGTGGCAACACATTTCTTTGTTTCTTGGACTTTGCTTGATATTCTTTGATCATCACTTGTGATCTTCATAATGTCTTCTTTTGAGGTGTTGCTTTCATCAATGCCTTAGTCCAAGTCACTTTTAGCATCCTGTGAACTACAAACATAAACACTAGCAAACACATTAATCCATAGGTTATGTTGACCATCAAACACCAAAACATTTTGAGCCAAATGGCCCGGGGTCCATTTTCCTTATAATCTCCCCCTTTTTGGTGATTGATGACAACACAACCAAAGCAAGCAAATATAACAAAAAATTTGAATGAAAATATGCAATCTACTTGCTAGGATGCATGAGTGTCCCATCAAAGTGAGATTATGGACTTAAACCTCCCCATAACTCCATAATTCACTTACTTCCTATTTTAGACCAAAGAACCAAAACTACTTGCAAGATCAAAAAAATAATTTGGCGGTGTTTGGTGTTTGATATAATTTCCATTACTTTGGTCCCTAAAAATTCTCCCCCTTTGGCATTAACCACCAAAAAGGAAGACATTAAAAGCATATAGGAAGCAAATAAGACTTGCCCTCTTAAAAGATTTATCAATTTAAGCACTAAAAGATTACTCCCCTAAACGAGTGTTCTCCTTTTGAAAGAATATTCTCACTCTTTGTCATAGACGAAGAAATACTCCCCCTGTCAGAGATCTTCTATTTAGGAAAAAACAAGTGAGAAATAGGGGAACAAGACATGATTTGATTAGACTAACTCACCCTATGCATAGGTAACAGATATATTTTGACAACATATGTATTTATAACAACATGGGAAGAGATATGAAATGTACTCTAATCAAAAACTGGAGAAGACATGTAAAAGATACCAAATGTAGTCATATGAGACATGAAACTACTTGTAGGTTTGCAGTGGAAGCTTACTGTCTTACTCCAGGGACTCCATTTTCCTTCAATGAGACTACTACATATAATAGACTTGAAAACAGGTATTAGTCTCAAAGACTTGGATTACAGAGTAACCTCTCCCTGAAAGTGTGCATATAAGTTTTGAATACTTGTAGGAGACATACACTTCGATTTTGATATCAAGAGGGGCAAATTATCTATAATCCAAGCTTTGGCAAATATAAGTTAAATGATACCAATTGAAGCTTGGAGGATATCAAATGTGGAATATGTCATATACTAATACCAATTGGAATATCATTTACTTAGAATGTTAATAAGCTATGTACCATGCTTAACTAATCTTTTTAAACCATGTAGGTTTGCTCAAGAATATGAATCGAAAACGAGCAATCCTACCATATGATTGAGCTATTATGCATGCAGTTAATATCAAAAGAAAATATAAAATGCAAAACTAGGCATTTAAGGTTAAAACTAGATACAAGTAAATAAATACGCATATCTAAAAAGAAAATTCAATAAATCTAGTTACCTTAGTCATGGGTGGGGAATTTGGGTCCAAAGTATACACTAGCCCACTTGGTAATAGACTTGATCCAATATGATGCATCCCATGATATACATCCCAATTTTGCCAAGTCTCCAAATTCCCTGATGTCCTTCGGACTTCTTACTTCCCTCTCGGGATCCAAACCTTCTTGGTGCTTTTCATGGTTAAAATAATTTCCTTTAACACCCAGATGTGTTTGACCCCTTTTCCTTTGTTGGCTTGCTTGTTGGTCTTGATTGCTATCACCTTTCCATTCTTTTTATTTTTGATCAAGTATGGTGTAGCAGCCTTTTTATCCACCTTGTTGATGTAGGTGTTGGAGATTTTGCTTGTTGGCTTTTGCTTGAGATTTTGCTTTTGCTTATCCCCGATCTTCATCTTGCATTGGTAAAACTTGTGTCCTTCCTTGTGGCATAGCCTACAAATCATAGTTTCGCCCTCCATAGGCTTGTTGAAAGTCGCCTAGAGGGGGGGTGAATAGGGCGAAACTGAAAATCTCAAAAATAATCACAACTACAAGCCGGGTTAGCGTTAGAAATATAATAGAGTCCGCGAGAGAGGACGCAAAACAAATCGCAAGCGAATAATGAAGTGAGACACGCGGATTTGTTTTATCGAGGTTCGGTTCTCTCAAACCTACTCCCCGTTGAGGAGGCCACAAAGGCCGGGTCTCTTTCAACCCTTCCCTCTCTCAAACGGTCCCTCGGACCGAGTGAGCTTCTCTTTCTCAAATCACTTGGGAATCAAACTTCCCGCAAGGACCACCACACAATTGGTGTCTCTTGCCTCAATTACAAGTGAGTGTTTGATCACAAGAAAGAATGCCAAAGAAAAAGAAGCGATCCAAGCGCAAGAGCTCAAATGAACACTATAAATCACTCTCTCTAGTCACTAGGGCTTTGTGTGGAGTTGGGAGAGGATTTGATCTCTTTTGGTGTGCTTTGCAATGAATGCTAGCTCTTGTATAGTGGTTGGAAGCTGGAAAACTTGGATGCAATGAATGGTGGGGTGGTTGGGGTATTTATAGCCCCAACCACCAAAGTGGCCGTTGGGAGGCTGTCTGTTCGATGGCGCACCGGACAGTCCGGTGCACACCGGACATGTCCGGTGCCCCCGCCACGTCATCAATGCCGTTGGATTCTGACCGTTGGAGCTTCTGACTTCTGGGCCCGCCTGGATGTCCGGTGCACACCGGACATCTCCTGTTCATTGTCCGGTGCGCCAGTATGGGCGCGCCTGACTTCTGCGCGCGCAGAGCGCGCATTGAATGCGTCGCAGGTAGCCGTTGGCGCCGAAATAGCCGTTGCTCCGTGGTTACACTGGACAGTCCGGTGCACACCGGACATGTCCGGTGAATTATAGCGGAGCGGCTGCTGCGCGATCCCGAGGCTGGCGAGTTGCGGAGGCCGCGCTTCCTTAGAGCACCGGACACTGTCCGGTGTACACCGGACAGTCCGGTGAATTATAGCGGAGCGGCTTGAGAAATTCCCGAAGGTGCCGAGTTCGAGTTGGAGTCCTTTGGTGCACCGGACACTGTCCGGTGGCGCACCGGACACTGTCCGGTGTACACCGGACAGTCCGGTGCCTCCAGACCAGAGGTGCCTTCGGTTGCCTCTTTGCTCCTTTGTTGAATCCAAAACTTGATCTTTTTATTTGCTGAGTGTGAACCTTTTGCACCTGTATAACTTATACACTAGAGCAAACTAGTTAGTCCAATATTTGTGTTGGGCAATTCAACCACCAAAATTATTTAGGGACTAGGTGTAAGCCTAATTCCCTTTCAATCTCCCCCTTTTGGTGATTGATGCCAACACAAACCAAAGCAAATATAGAAGTGCATAATTGAACTAGTTTGCATAATGTAAGTGCAAAGGTTGCTTGGAATTGAGCCAATATAAATGCTTACATGATGCGCATGGATTGTTTTCTTTGTTTTTGACATATTGGACCATATTTGCACCAAAAATTTTGTTTTTGCAAACTCTTTTGTAAATTCTTTTCAAAGTCCTTTTGCAAGAAAGTCAAAGGTAAATGAATGAGATTTTGCAAAGCATTTTCAAGTTTTGAAATTTTCTTCCATTGTTCCAAATGCTTTCCCTTTGACTAAACAAAACTCCCCCTCAAATAAAGTCTCCTCTTAGTGTTCAAGAGGGTTTTAAGACATCAATTTTGAAAATTTTTCATCCGATTGACAAACATTAGTTTTAAAATTAGGGTGGTGGTGCGGTCCTTTTGCTTTGGACTCATATTTTCTCCCCCTTTGGCATGAATCGCCAAAAACGGAATTATTAGAGCCCTTAGAAGTACTTTCTCCTCCTTTGGTCATAAAATAAATGAGTGAAGATTATACCAAAGATGGAGAGTGATGCGGAGCGACGGCGAAGGATGAGTAGTAGAGCGGAGTGGAAGCCTTTGTCTTCGCTGAAGACTCCAACTCCCTTTCAATATACCTATGACTTGGTTTGGAATACACTTGAAAACGCATTAGTCATAGCATATAAAAGAGACATGATCAAAGGTATTCTTATGAGCTATGTGTGCAAGTTTAGCAAAAGAAATTCCTAGAATCAAGAATATTAAGCTCATGCCTAAGTCTGGTAAAAGATTGTTCATCAAGTGGCTTGGTAAAGATATCGGCTAATTGATCTTTAGTGTTAATGTATGAAATCTCGATATCCCCCTTTTGTTGGTGATCCCGAAGAAAATGATACCGAATGGCTATGTGTTTAGTGCGGCTATGCTCAACGGGATTATCCGCCATGCGGATTGCACTCTCATTATCACATAGAAGAGGAACTTTGGTTAATTTGTAACCGTAGTCCCGCAGGGTTTGCCTCATCCAAAGCAATTGCGCGCAACAGTGGCCTGCGGCAATATACTCGGCTTCGGCGGTAGAAAGAGCGACCGAATTTTGCTTCTTTGAAGCCCAAGACACCAAGGATCTTCCCAAGAACTGGCAAGTCCCCGATGTGCTCTTTCTATTAATCTTACACCCTGCCCAATCGGCATCCGAATAACCAATCAAATCAAAAGTGGATCCCCGAGGGTACCAAAGCCCAAACTGAGGAGTATAAGCCAAATATCTCAAGATTCGTTTTACGGCCGTAAGGTGTGATTCCTTAGGGTCGGCTTGGAATCTTGCACACATGCAGACGGAAAGCATAATGTCCGGTCGAGATGCACATAAATAAAGCAATGAACCAATCATCGACCGGTATACCTTTTGATCCACGGACTTACCTCCCGTGTCGAGGTCGAGATGCCCATTTGTTCCCATGGGAGTCTTGATGGGCTTGGCATCCTTCATTCCAAAATTGCTTAGAATGTCTTGAGTATACTTTGTTTGGCAAATGAATGTGCCCTCTTGGAGTTGTTTGACTTGAAATCCTAGAAAATACTTCAACTCCCCCATCATAGACATCTCGAATTTCTGTGTCATGATCCTACTAAATTCTTCACATGTAGATTTGTTAGTAGACCCAAATATAATATCATCAACGTAAATTTGGCATACGAACAAATCATTGCCAAGAGTTTTAGTGAATAAAGTAGGATCGGCTTTGCCGACTTTGAAGCCATTTGAAATAAGGAAATCTCTAAGGCATTCATACCATGCTCTTGGGGCTTGCTTGAGCCCATAAAGCGCCTTAGAGAGCCTATAAACATGGTTAGGGTACTTACTGTCTTCAAAGCCGGGAGGTTGCTCAACATAGACCTCCTCCTTGATTGGTCCATTGAGGAAGGCACTCTTCACGTCCATTTGATAATGCTTGAAGCCATGGTAAGTAGCATAGGCCAATAATATGCGAATTGACTCAAGCCTAGCTACGGGTGCATAGGTTTCACCAAAATCCAAACCTTCGACTTGTGAATACCCCTTGGCCACGAGTCGAGCTTTGTTCCTAGTCACCACACCATGCTCGTCTTGCTTGTTGCGGAAGACCCACTTGGTTCCTACAACATTTTGATTAGGACGTGGAACTAAATGCCATACCTCATTCCTTGTGAAATTGTTGAGCTCCTCTTGCATCGCCATCACCCAATCCGAATCTTGAAGTGCTTCCTCTACCCTGTGTGGCTCAATAGAGGAAACAAAAGAGTAATGTTCACAAAAATGTGCAACACGAGATCGAGTAGTTACCCCCTTATGAATGTCGCCGAGGATGGTGTCGACGGGGTGATCTCGTTGTATTGCTTGGTGGACTCTTGGGTGTGGCGGCCTTGGTTGTTCATCCTCCTTGTCTTCATCATTTGCATCTCCCCCTTGATCGTTGCCGTCATTTTGAGGTGGCTCATCTTCTTGATCTTCTTGTTCAACATCTTGAGCCTCATCCTCAATTTGAGTTGGTGGAGATGCTTGCATGGAGGAGGATGGTTGATCTTGTGCATGTGGAGGCTCTTCGGATTCCTTAGGACACACATCCCCAATGGACATGTTCCTTAGCGCTATGCATGGAGCCTGTTCTTCACCTATCTCATCAAGATCAACTTGCTCTACTTGAGAGCCGTTAGTCTCATCAAACACAACGTCACAAGAAACTTCAACAAGTCCTGAGGACTTGTTAAAGACTCTATATGCCCTTGTGTTTGAGTCATATCCTAGTAAAAAGCCTTCTACAGTTTTAGGAGCAAATTTAGATTTTCTACCTCTTTTAACAAGTATAAAACATTTGTTACCAAAAACTCTAAAATATGAAATATTTGGCTTTTTACCGGTTAGGAGTTCATAGGATGTCTTCTTGAGGATTCGGTGAAGATATAACCGGTTGATGGCGTAGCAAGCGGTGTTGACCGCTTCGGCCCAAAACCGATTCGGTGTCTTGTACTCATCAAGCATGGTTCTTGCCATGTCCAATAGAGTTCGATTCTTCCTCTCCACTACACCATTTTGTTGTGGAGTGTAGGGAGAAGAGAACTCATGCTTGATGCCCTCCTCCTCAAGGAAGCCTTCAATTTGAGAGTTCTTGAACTCCGTCCCATTGTCGCTTCTAATTTTCTTGATCCTTAAGCCGAACTCATTTTGAGCCCGTCTCAAGAATCCCTTTAAGGTCTCTTGGGTATGAGATTTGTCCTGCAAAAAGAACACCCAAGTGAAGCGAGAATAATCATCCACAATAACTAGACAGTACTTACTCCCGCCGATGCTTATGTAAGCGATCGGGCCGAATAGGTCCATGTGCAGGAGCTCCAGTGGCCTGTCACTAGTCATGATGTTCTTGTGTGGATGATGAGTGCCAACTTGCTTCCCGGCTTGGCATGCGCTACAAATCCTGTCTTTCTCAAAATGAACATTGGTTAGTCCTAAAATGTGTTCTCCCTTTAGAAGCTTGTGAAGATTCTTCATTCCAACATGGGCTAGTCGGCGGTGCCAGAGCCAACCCAAGTTAGTCTTAGCAACCAAGCAAGTGTCGAGTTCAGCTCTATCAAAATCTACCAAGTATAGCTGACCCTCTAACACTCCCTTAAATGCTATTGAATCATCACTTCTTCTAAAGACAGTAACACCTATATCAGTAAATAGACAGTTGTAGCCCATTTGACATAATTGGGATATGGAAAGCAAATTGTAATCTAAAGAATCTACAAGAAAAACATTGGAAATAGTATGGTCAGGTGATATAGCAATTTTACCCAATCCTTTGACCAAACCTTGATTTCCATCCCCGAATGTGATAGCTCGTTGGGGATCTTGGTTTTTCTCATATGAGGAGAACATCTTTTTCTCCCCTGTCATGTGGTTTGTGCACCCGCTGTCGAGTATCCAACTTGAACCCCCGGATGCATAAACCTACAAAACAATTTTAGTTCTTGACTTTAGGTACCCAAACGGTTTTGGGTCCTTTAGCATTAGAAACAAGAACTTTGGGTACCCAAACACAAGTCTTTGATCCCTTGTGTTTGCCCCCAACAAATTTGGCAACTACCTTGCCGGATTTGCTAGTAAGCACATAAGAAGCATCAAAAGTTTTAAATGAAATAGCATGATCATTTGATGCATTAGGAGTTTTCTTTCTAGGCAACTTGGCACGGGTTGGTTGCCTAGAACTAGATGTCTCACCCTTATACATAAAAGCATGATTAGGGCCAGAGTGAGACTTCCTAGAATGAATTTTCCTAATTTTGCTCTCAGGATAACCGGCAGGGTATAAAATGTAACCCTCGTTATCTTGAGGCATGGGAGCCTTACCCTTAACAAAGTTAGACAAGTTCTTAGGAGGGGCATTAAGTTTGACATTGTCTCCCCTTTGGAAGCCAATGCCATCCTTGATGCCAGGGCATCTCCCATTATAGAGCATACTTCTAGCAAATTTAAACTTTTCATTTTCTAAGTTATGCTCGGCAATTTTAGCGTCTAATAATGCTATATGATCATTTTGTTGTTTAATTAAAGCCATGTGATCATGAATAGCATTGATATCAACATCTCTACATCTAGTGCAAATAGAAGTGTGCTCAACGGTAGATGTAGATGGTTTGCAAGATTTTAATTCTACAACCTTAGCATGCAACATATCATTCTTAGTTCTAAGGTCAGAAATTGTAACATTGCAAACATCTAATTCTTTAGCCTTAGCAATTAATTTCTCATTCTCATTTCTAAGGCTAGCAAGAGACTCATTCAATTCCTTAATCTTAGCAAGCAAATCATCATTATTATTTCTAAGATTGGGAATTGAATCAATACAAACATGAGAATCAACCTTAGCAATTAATCTAGCTTTTTCATTTCTAAGGTTGTTAATGGTCTCATGGCAAGTGCTTAGCTCACTAGACAATTTTTCACATTTTTCTACCTCTAGAGCATAAGCGTTTTTAACCTTAACATGTTTCTTGTTTTCCTTGATTAGGAAATCCTCTTGGGAGTCCAAGAGATCATCCTTTTCATGGATAGCACTAATTAGCTCATTTAATTTTTCTTTTTGTTCCATGTTAAGGTTGGCAAAAAGGTTATGCAAATTGTCTTCCTCACCACTAGCATTATCATCACTAGAAGATTCATATTTAGTGGAGGATTTAGATTTAACCTTCTTCCTTTTGCCGTCCTTTGCCATGAGGCACTTGTGGCCGATGTTGGGGAAGAGGAGTCCCTTGGTGACGGCGATGTTGGCGGCGTCCTCATCGGAGGAGGACTCGGTGGAGCTCTCGTCGGAGTCCCATTCCCGGCAAACATGGGCATCGCCGCCCTTCTTCTTGTAGTACTTCTTCTTTTCTCTCCTCTTTCCCTTCTTATCGTCGCCCCTGTCACTGTCACTAGACATAGGACATTTTGCAATAAAATGACCGGGCTTACCACATTTGTAGCACACTTTCTTGGAGCGGGGTTTGTAGTCCTTCCCCCTCCGTTGCTTGAGGATTTGGCGAAAGCTTTTGATGATTAAAGCCATCTCCTCATTGTCGAGCTTGGAGGCGTCAATTGGTTGTCTACTTGGTGTAGACTCCTCCTTCTTCTCTTCCGTTGCCTTGAAGGCCACCGGTTGCGCCTCGGACGTGGAGGGATCATCAAGCTCGTTGATCTTCTTTGAGCCCTTGATCATACATTCAAAGCTCACAAAATTCCCGATAACTTCCTCGGGGGTCATTAGTGGATATCTAGGATTACCACGAATTAATTGAACTTGAGTGGGGTTAAGGAAAATAAGAGCTCTTAAAATAACCTTAACCACCTCGTGGTCATCCCACTTTTTGCTCCCGAGGTTGCGCACTTGGTTCACCAAGGTCTTGAGCCGATTGTACATATCTTGTGGCTCTTCCCCTTGGCGAAGACGAAAGCGACCGAGCTCCCCCTCGATCGTTTCCCGCTTGGTGATCTTGGTGAGTTCATCACCCTCGTGCGCGGTCTTGAGTAGGTCCCAAATCTCCTTTGCATTCTTCAACCCTTGCACTTTGTTGTATTCATCCTTGCTTAAAGAGGCGAGGAGTATGGTTGTGGCTTGGGAGTTGAAGTGCTCAATTTGGGCCACTTCGTCCGTATCATAATCCTCATCCCCTACAGAAGGTACCTGTGCTCCAAACTCAACAACATTCCATATACTTTTGTGGAGTGAGGTTAGATGAAATTTCATTAAATCACTCCACCTAGCATAATCTTCGCCATCAAAAGTTGGCGGTTTGCCTAATGGAACGGAAAGTAATGGAGTATGTCTAGATGTACGGGGATAGTGTAAGGGGATCTTACTAAACTTCTTGCGCTCTTGGCGCTTAGAAGTTACGGACGGCGCATCGGAGTCAGAGGTCGATGTTGATGAAGTGTCGGTCTCGTAGTAGACCACCTTCCTCATCCTCTTGTGCTTGTCGCCTTTCCGATGCGACTTGTGAGAAGAGGATTTTTCCTTCTTCTCTTTGTGGTGAGAAGAGGAAGATCTTTTCTCCTTCCGTTTGGAGGAGTCCTTCTTCCTCTCCCTCCTCTTGGTGCGGGACTCTTCCGATGAAGTGCTTCCTTGGCTTGTAGTGGGCTTGTCGCCGGTCTCCATCTCCCTCTTGGTGTGATCTCCCGACATCACTTCGAGCGGTTAGGCTCTAATGAAGTATCGGGCTCTGATACCAATTGAAAGTCGCCTAGAGGGGGGGGTGAATAGGGCGAAACTGAAAATCTCAAAAATAATCACAACTACAAGCCGGGTTAGCATTAGAAATATAATAGAGTCCACGAGAGAGGACGCAAAACAAATCGCAAGCGAATAATGAAGTGAGACACGCGGATTTGTTTTACCGAGGTTCGGTTCTCTCAAACCTACTCCCCGTTGAGGAGGCCACAAAGGCCGGGTCTCTTTCAACCCTTCCCTCTCTCAAACGGTCCCTCGGACCGAGTGAGCTTCTCTTTCTCAAATCACTTGGGAATCAAACTTCCCGCAAGGACCACCACACAATTGGTATCTCTTGCCTCAATTACAAGTGAGTGTTTGATCACAAGAAAGAATGCCAAAGAAAAAGAAGCGATCCAAGCGCAAGAGCTCAAATGAACACTATAAATCACTCTCTCTAGTCACTAGGGCTTTGTGTGGAGTTGGGAGAGGATTTGATCTCTTTTGGTGTGCTTTGCAATGAATGCTAGCTCTTGTATAGTGGTTGGAAGCTGGAAAACTTGGATGCAATGAATGGTGGGGTGGTTGGGGTATTTATAGCCCCAACCACCAAAAGTGGCCGTTGGGAGGCTGTCTGTTCGATGGCGCACCGGACAGTCCTGTGCACACCGGACATGTTCGGTGCCCCCGCCACGTCATCAATGCCGTTGGATTCTGACCGTTGGAGCTTCTGACTTCTGGGCCCGCCTGGATGTCCGGTGCACACCGGACATCTCCTGTTCATTGTCCGGTGCGCCAGTATGGGCGCGCCTGACTTCTGCGCGCGCAGAGCGCGCATTGAATGCGCCGTAGGTAGCCGTTGGCGCCGAAATAGCCGTTGCTCCGTGGTTACACCGGACAGTCCGGTGCACACCGGACATGTCCGGTGAATTATAGCGGAGTGGCTGCTGCGCGATCCCGAGGCTGGCGAGTTGCGGAGGCCGCGCTTCCTTGGAGCACCGGACACTGTCCGGTGTACACCGGACAGTCCGGTGAATTATAGCGGAGCGGCTTGAGAAATTCCCGAAGGTGCCAAGTTCGAGTTGGAGTCCTCTGGTGCACCGGACAGTCCGGTGCCTCCAGACCAGAGGTGCCTTCGGTTGCCTCTTTGCTCCTTTGTTGAATCCAAAACTTGATCTTTTTATTTGCTGAGTGTGAACCTTTTGCACCTGTATAACTTATACACTAGAGCAAACTAGTTAGTCCAATATTTGTGTTGGGCAATTCAACCACCAAAATTATTTAGGGACTAGGTGTAAGCCTAATTCCCTTTCACTTGTCCATTCCTGCAGTGGTATTATCCTGAGGAGGTTGGATTTGTTTGGCTTTGCCTTTATTGTCATACAAAGCATTGCCAAGGCGAGCCACTTCTTGCCTTGATTGCTCATTCTCCTTTGCAACCTCATTCAAACATGTTTCTACAACAATATTCTTAATAAGAACTTGGTTGCGGGGGTTAGAATCATAAATTAAATCAAAGCAAGAAGTAGAAGCATATTTCTTAATAATTTCAGGTATTTCAGCCAAAGATACTCCTGGGGTGCTGCCAATGTTTTGTAGCTTATTAGTTAGCTCATTATTGTGTATACTAAGAATTTCCGTTTTTTCTAGCAAGTTTTCAATGGCTTCTTGGGAGCTAGCTAACTTAGCTTTAAGTTTTTCATTTTTAGTAAGGCTATCATCGGTAGCTGTAGATGGAGCACTAGACTCTAATTGCTCAATTTTGGTTGATAACTCACAATTCAAATTTGCAAATGTCTCAAATTTTTCTAGCAAACATTTATAATCATTTTGTGAGCTAATCAACTTATTTTTCAAAGTTTTAAGTTGAGCCTTTTGTTTAGTGCATACATCCTGAAAAAATTTTACGGCTTCCGCAAGCTTATCTACGGAGGGCTTTCCCTCTCCTTCATCATCACTATTGCTATCATCACTAGAGGATGGAATACTCATTTTACCTCTTTCCATAAGGCCCTTGTGTGATGACCGTGATGAGCGTGATGAGGATTGGTGGTTACGCATCCTTGGAGGTTCATCTTTGCTTGAAGAGTCATCCCAAGTTTTGACACTTGTAAGCGCCTTGCCTTTGCTCCTCTCCTTTGTGGGTTCGACCATATTTGGACAGCTGTCCCTGAAGTGGCCCTTCTCCCCTCATGTGAAGCATCCTCTTTTTCTTTGCTTTTTCCTGTCAATGTTAAAGAGAAGATCCTCGACCTGCAAGGGCACACCCATTAGATTAATCTTGCGGATCATCCCCATTACCTTTCCGACGCGTTGGATTATTTCTTCGTCCTCGGAGGATGATGTTGATGGTTGATTATCTTCATCATCACTTTCTTCTTCTTACTCTTCTTCACTTGAGGAACTTAGAGTGGGAGCCTTCTTTTTGCCTTTTCTTTCATCACATGCAAAAGTATATGGTCTTGATAAAGTTGGCTCCTCTTGTCGACCCATTTTTCGCGACATCTCAAATGCCACAATTTTTCCAATTAAAATGGTCAGGGTCATTTGACTCAAGTCCTCCATGTTGTGAAGAATGGTGATGATGCTCCCATATTTTTGTTGTGGTAGTAAGGAGATAATCTTCCTCACAATGTCCGCATCACCTAGCTTATTGATGCCAATAGAATTCATCTCATTGATGATTAGATTCAAACGAGAATACATATCTCTAACAAGCTCATTATCCTTCATAGCAAAAGAATTATACTCATTTAAGACTAGGCAATGTTTTTACTCACGGACATTGGATGTGCCGTCATGGAGCTCATGCAATTTTAGCCAAATCTCATTAGCAGTTTTTAATGTAAAAACTTGATTTAAAATATCCATGCTAAGAGATTTATACAAGCAATTTTGGCTCTAGCATTTAAATGAATTTCTTTTTCCTCACTTGTGGTGGGTTTCTCGAGATTCTTGGGTGGTTTCATCCCTTCACAAGTGACTCTCCAAACACCTAGATCAACGGCCTCTAGGTAACAAGTTATACTAGCACCATAATATGAGAAGTTAGTGCCGTCGAAGTGTGGTGGCCTATGGATATCCATCCCCTTTCTTTAAAAAGCATCGACTCCTTTAACGGTGAAGCTGAAGCGTTTCAAATGAGCCAAACCAGGCTTTGTTACCAATTGTAGGAAACAGTGACGCCTAAAAGGGGGTGAATTAGGACTTCTAAAACTTTCTCTAAACTAGGCCATACTTAAATCCCTAGAGCAAAACCTATGCAAATAAATAATCTAGAATGTGCAAACTAGGTTTTGTCTAAGTGTTGCTATCTCTACCGCAATGGCAAAGTTTAAATCCTAAATAATCTAACTATAAATACAAGATTGAAACTTAAATACTTAATATAAATGCAGAAGGTGAAGAGCAAGGTAGAGAGGCAAACTCTCATGGATGACGCTGACATTTTTACCGAGGTATCCGAAACCACGCAAGGTTCCGATAATCCTTGTTGGTGCCCCTATGCAAAGGGTAGCCCACGCAAGGGCCAAGCACCACGGTCGAATAACTCCATAGAGAGTCGCCCCAGCGGAACCCTCGCCTTGTCTCTACAGGTTCAGCTATTCGGTGTCGGCAGGATCACGCTGAAAGCACGTGTCCACCATCTTCACTGCATCTTGTACACTCTCCCGGGCGGCATCTTCTGTGGCGGCTACCGAACCATCGATCACTGGCGCCAAGGATATGGCAGGGTCGTGACTCCAGAAGCACGTCAGGATGTAGTCTACCACCGCCCAGCAGAGCTTGCTGCCCTCTGCCTCCAGGCGGGCACAGAGGATCTGATCAAGGCGCCGGAGGCGATCGGTGGCAGAGTCCAGCACTGGGAGGGCTTCGAAGATCGACACTGGCGACTCCGACACTAGGATGGGGCTCATCCCTAGTGGCACCAGTGCCATGCTTGCCTCGCCGGCCCACTCGGCAATGCGCTGGACCCCGGCGCGGTGTTCTGCTTGGAGATCTTCGAGGACCTTTCTGGTGGCCTCCATTGCCTGGGGACCCGGCGCCGCCTACGCCGCATCGAACTGGCGGATCTGCTCCTCTAGCTTCCTCTCCTTTTCCTCTCCTTCGAGCTCATGCTCGGCCAGCAACTCACCTCACCGGACGAGCATTTCTTCCTTGAAGGCGAGATCTGTCTCTCGCCTGGCGAGATCCGTCTCCCACCTGTCCAAGGATAGCTCCTTCTCCTTAAGGTTTTCCTCGGCGAGGGTGAAAGTTCCCTTTGGCCCGGGAACAGGATCTAGATGTCGCCTAGAGGGGGGGTGAATAGGCGAATAAAAATTATCACTTTAAAACTTAAATCTTACTCTACTCGAAGACAGGATCGCAGTGGAGTGAAGAACCCTTCGAGTAGGTTGCAGTGGAATTGAAGTTCCTGTCTTAAGAATATCCTGCACTTCAAGGAAAGCTAGTACCACAAGTAAGCAGTGAAGTGCAGATATAAAAGCGAGTAAGACAGAGAGTCAGAATACAATACGGAACAGAGCACACAGACGCAAGGATTTATCCCGAGGTTCGGCCAAGCCTGAAATGCTTGCCTAGTCCTCGTTGGAGTTAGCCACACTTGGGCTTGGAGTCTGTTTCAACTCCTTCCTCCGTTTGCTCAGATCTGTCAGTATGACAGATAGAGCCTTTCACTATGTTGAGTTGGGTTACAACAAAACCGCGGCTGCTTACAAACTTTTTGACAGCACCCCGGCAGAGTAATGATACGCTCAAGACCTTGCTCTTGCTCTTAGTAGCACTTCTCCTCTCTCTAAAGGCTTATAGCTTTGCCTTTTACACAAACTATAGAGATACACACAAGAGGGAGAGTGAGAATTGATTCGAGTGATGTCTACACTTGTTGGCTGCTCTTGTTTTTCTGATTGAGGCGCCTAGAGGTCCCTTTTATAGGCACAAGGGGCCTAGGAGCCGTTGGAAGCAATCCAGGAAGGCAAATCTTGCCTTCTGTCGGGTGGCGCACCGGACAGTCCGGTGCCCGATTTTCTTCCAGAAATGGAGCAGTCGACTGTTGCAGTCCTGGTGCCGTTGGCGCATCGGACACTGTCCGGTGCACACCAGACAGTCCGGTGCCTCCATCTGACCGTTGGCTCGACCACGCGACACGCGCGGATTGCGCGGCCGACCGTTGGCCTAGCCGATCGTTGGCTCACCGGACAGTCCGGTGCACCACCGGACAGTCCGGTGAATTATAGCCGTACGCCGCCGGCTTCTCCTGAGAGTGGCCTGTTCACCAGAGTTCAGCCTGGCGCACCGGACACTGTCCGGTGCACCACCGGACAGTCCGGTGAGCCAGACTGAGCTGAGTCTTGGCTGTACACAGCCAAGCATTTTGCATCTCTTTTCTTTTCTTCTTTTCTCTGTTTCTAACACTTAGACAAATATGTTAGTACACAAAACCAATGTACTAAGTATAGAAACATACCTTCTCTTGGATTTCCACCTTTCTATCATTTGACATGCTTAAGATTGATGTTGGACTCATAAATCATCAAGTCAGCTTAACTTGATCTACACTGACATTTCTGAGCTCCAACATCCTGTAAAGGTCACATAGAATATCTCCAAATATAGGAACAACCCAAACTAAAGGTCAGAGTGCACTTAGCTCTTTTGGGTTGCTTCCAGTTCTGTTTTTGACATTTGTTCTCGTTCTAGTGACCTTGATCTCCTTCTTAGAGCTTGGTCTTGAGCCTTATGTCTTACACCACATAACTATAGATATTTCCTCATTGGTTGTAAGTCACGTCCTTATGTAATGATCCTTGATGTGTCGTAGCTGTTCTCAACTTGATCACCCTTGACTTTGCAAGCCTTCTTCTTCACCCTTGGCTTTGGGTTCCTCAGCCTCTTTGACCTTCTCCCGTGCACTTGGTACCTCGAAGCTTTTCTTGCCTCCGTCCTTGGCTTGATCAGTTGTCTCCGAGCTACGCACCTGAGTCTCACTTTATGCAATGTCCATCTTTCTTGTGATGTCCATCATGTATCCATAATCCAGTTCTTGGACCATCACATTTGTTCACTTGTGTTGAACCCTGTTAGCTTTACCTTAAGCACCTGTTCAACACTTAGTACACTTGTTAGTCCTTTAATTGAGTTGTCATCCAAACACCAAAACTCACAAGAGAGCTTTCAATCTCCCCCTTTTTGGTGATTGATGTCAACACAATTAAAGCTTACATAAGAATAAGATTTGAAGCACAAATTTTGAATTCTAAGTTTATAGAATGATCCCCCTAAATATGTGCTTACTTCAAAAACATAATTTTTGGCCTCAGACGCCAATTTGCACATACTTAGGCAATTCGAAACATTTCTACACCTTAGCACTTTTTGAGATGCATTGTGTCAAGAATCAAACCACGATGCTATAACACACAAATGCACATAATCAGAGTTAAACACCATTCAATTTAGTGGATATATCACAGGAATATCAACCTACCACTATTCACCATTAAGATACCAATTTAAACTAAGATACTAATTTAAAACAATCTTAAAGCACCATTAACCACATGAATATCTATTACAGAATAAACTCAATAGATGCCAATTAATTCATAGCAGTGGAAACACTAGTCCATATGATGCAACACATATAATTCTGGAAACACTAGTCCATATGATGCAACACATATAATTCTGCAAGAAGCATATGAATAACACACTAGCAAAGCTCAAACTAACACATCACCCCTTAGGATAAGCTTTCCTAACACATCACCCCTTAGGATAAGCTTTCCTCTCAGGTTGAGATAAGCTTTAATGCACAAATTCTCCCCCTTTGACATCAAACACCAAAACCATATTCAAGCAAGAACATAGAATGATGTCAAGGGACAGCAGGGTATTGAGTAGGTAAACACACACTAACAATACTCCCCCTTACTCATTCAACAAATGCACCACAAGCATTTGGAGGAAAGTTAAGGTACATATACGCAAAAGATCAATACTTCCTTTGTACCTTTTCCCGGATGTGGTGTACTTCCTCTCTTGAAAGTATTAGTCTCTTGGGAGCTTCTCCACACTTGTGCCTGATCCTTTATCCTAACCTTTTCTTGTTGCTAAGACACCAAGCTTAGAGCAAGTTATAGTATTGTGGCACAAGATGAAGCTTCTATTCTAGTGATTACAAAAAGATGTCAATTGAAGCAAACTATCACGGCTACCAATTGAAAGATACCAACTGCAAGATCATTTATTATCATAGCTCCACGATGTTTAAGGATAAGCATCTAGTATCACCAAATTTTATAGAGCATGAGCAATCTAAAAATATGTAATTACTCACGACTTAAGATACCAATTCCTTGACTTATAGAGGTACCCCAGTCCTGATTGCTCCATTTCTTGCTCATTTTCTCTTTTCCACCTTGAGACTACACAAGATCGCTCAAGATACAATTAGTCTCAAAAGACGCAGGTTATGTGTGCTCCCCCTACACTTGTGCATCAAGTATTTGAATAACTTGCACTTTGCACATTCTAGCTTTCTTAGAACTAGAGGGGATCACAACATATCTTGGTCAAGGAATACTCTCAATTTCATCACAAAGAGATAACAATTGAATACCAAATTAAGGGTTGATTTAATACAACAATGCATGCCTCAAGAAGTATAACATTTACACGCAACCTAGACATGCTTCATACTTGACTATCATTGCACCACATATACCAATTGAAAAACAACACAATCATATTTATAAAGCGCAATGTCTAAGCACATCATGATTAAGAAGGTTCTTTAGGTACACCAGAAGAAACAACATTTTAAAGTAAGGAGCTCCTAAGCCAAGATACACCAATTCAGAGGCAAGACAATAGCTGTGATCACAATCAATGGAACTTCAAGATATTCAATAAAATTGCATAGTTCCATTCTCCATACCTTTGCCTTTTCCTGAATTGCCATGAGAGCACCAGTTGTCACTAATTGAGGGCTCCTTTTGTTTATGCACCTTATAGCTCAAAAGGGTGCATTAGAGGCACAACATGGATTTTGGTATTCACACAATACCAGACTAGAGTAATCATGTGAACATAAACTAAACAAAATGTCATATTTGCACAAAGGTTATTAAAACCATAAAGAATAACTCACAAAGGGATACAGGTTTATTTACGAACACAAAAAGAGTTAATCGTGGTGGATATGTCTAATAAAAAAACTACCCATTAAATGATTCAAGAGTTACATAACCTCTAAAGCACACAATCATGATTAAGCAAGCATGGTTACGATCTTGGTGATTATTAATCATTGATTGAAAGGTACTCAACACAGGTAATCAACAAAGCATAACTGCTCCAAGGATAGGTAACACATCAATCAGACTTAAGAGCAGTACTGATTATCAACAAAGTACTTAAGATACAAGGGTACCATCCTATGGAGCGCAAGTTGCAGAATCTCATTAAGGTCCTCTGCTTGAATCACCAATAATGATTAAGGACCTATTCAACTTTTCACTTGAGATGAACATGGGATTAGTGTCTCACAATAATTCAACCTTGGGTCAATGAATAAACACCAAAACAATTAATAGCTTAAGCATAGAGTTTGAGATAACCGTCTTAAGCTCTCCCATGGTCTCCAGTTCATCTCAAGGCACCTACATGGTCTAGTTAGCACAGTTTGGTACCCATCTCGGGATGGGTCCATATTTATCATCCACAAAAGCCTTTGGTACCCAAATAGCATGTGTGCTAGTCCTAGGTGATCTCATGATTGATCTAGCACAAGAGTATGATTGGGGTCTTCTAAGCGAATAAGATTGAGACAAATTTACTTGCTTAGGAATCTCACCTTTATTACATACTTTGGATAGATGACCCTGCTCACCACACTTGTAGCAGAAGCATCGCTCAACCTGACATGACGCTTACTGTTTGTTATTTTCCTTAGTGAGAGTCATCTTGGAGAATGCACATGCTTGTTTCATCAATAGCGGACATGAAGTGATCATGTGGTCCTTGTTGTTGCATCCAAAACCTCTCCTTATCCCTTCGTCCTTGTCTTTGTATGGACAAGATGCGATGAGGTGGCCTAATGCCTTGCACTTGAAGCATCTCCGTTTTCCTCTTCTCTTGTTACTTTTAGATGACATAGAGACATGGTCAGTGCAAACAACATGATTAATTAAATCTTTACCTTTTTCCAGGCTCATGTTGATTTCTTCATCTTTAGGAACATCCTTCTTATGGAGCTTAACACTTGCTGCAGTTTTTCCTTTCTCAAGCTTCTTCACCACGCGCCCGTGGATATCTTGAAAAAGTTGAGCAATGTGTCTTCTCCTTAGTTGTCTTTGCTTCTTGTTCCCATACAATTTCTTTTGTGACCCTAAAACTTGTTGCTCAATCAATGATTGGCTTTCTTTTGAGCAACAGGGGTTAGCACATAGTGATATACAATTCAAATGCGCACACGTGCGAGAATGAGGTTCACATGAATTTAAGTTCGCAATTATAACCTCATGAGCAACATTAAGCATGATATGTCTATCCAAGAGATTATCATGAGAATAAGACAATGAATCATATTTTTCAGTGAGAGCTAGTTTATCATGACTTAGCAATTCTACTTGCCTCTCAAGCATGGCATTTTTCATTCTAAGTTGAGCAACACAAGATAAAGCATCATCATTACTACTTTGCTCAATTAAGATTGAATCATACCGTTGGACCAAGACATCATGAGAGCACCTTAGCTCCTCATGTTCTTTGGTCATCTTCTCTAGGCCGTTGTTTGTTTTTATGAGAGTTTCCTCTAGCCTGAGAAGCGTCTCGCCTTGTTCCTTGTTCCTTCTCAATAGTTTAATCAAGAGTGCTTTGTCTTCTTTGTTGAGATGGGTGTAGAACCGGCGAATCTCCTCTTCTTCCACATCGTCGGTCTCATTTTCCCTGTCATTACTATTAGTGGAAGCAAAACAGGAAAATGTACCTTGTGATGATGTAGACTCCTCATCCTCTCCCTCATCATTGCTTTTGTCTCCATCATCATTGTTAGCAATAAAACATTTATTACTAGTGGAAGACAAACCTGTTGATGAGGTGGACTCATCGTTTGGTTGCCATCTTTCTTGTTCTTCTCCCTTGGACAAGTTAGTATCACCAGCAATAGAGGGAGCAGAGGTAGTGCATATGGACTTAAAAAATTTCAACTTAAGTTTAGTCCATAGATCATGAGCATCAGCAAATAAGTCACTATCACTACTCATGATGGCAAAATAGGCACCTCTAGAAAGAGAATCAACTAAGATGTTGCAAGCATGATGATTTAGAGATAGACATCTTAGTTCATCATCAGAAGGATTTTTACTAACATTAGAGGGAAAAATACTTCTACTAAAGACCTGTCTCAAATTAGGATCAACACTCATGAAAGCATTATAAATAGAGACAGACCAAGACTTGTAATTAGAGCCATCGCCTAAAAGAAGTTCTACAGTTACCTCTTGTGATGACATCGTCATCTCCGGACGGCTAAGCCCACACTGGAGAGGCCTAGCTCTGATACCAATTGAAAGTTCCCTTTGGCCCGGGAACAGGATCTAGATGTCGCTTAGAGGGGGGTGAATAGGCGAATAAAAATTATCACTTTAAAACTTAAATCTTACTCTACTCGAAGACAGGATCGCAGTGGAGTGAAGAACCCTTCGAGTAGGTTGCAGTGGAATTGAAGTTCCTGTCTTAAGAATATCCTGCACTTCAAGGAAAGCTAGTACCACAAGTAAGCAGTGAAGTGCAGATATAAAAGCGAGTAAGACAGAGAGTTAGAATACAATACGGAACAGAGCACACAGACGCAAGGATTTATCCCGAGGTTCGGCCAAGCCTGAAATGCTTGCCTAGTCCTCGTTGGAGTTAGCCACACCTGGGCTTGGAGTCTGTTTCAACTCCTTCCTCCGTTTGCTCAGATCTGTCAGTATGACAGATAGAGCCTTTCACTATGTTGAGTTGGGTTACAACAAAACCGCGGCTACTTACAAACTTTTTGACAGCACCCCGGCAGAGTAACGATACGCTAAAGACCTTGCTCTTGCTCTTAGCAGCACTTTTCGTCTCTCTAAAGGCTTATAGCTTTGCCTTCTACACAAACTATAGAGATACACACAAGAGGGAGAGTGAGAATTGATTCGAGTGATGTCTACACTTGTTGGCTGCTCTTGTTTTTCTGATTGAGGCGCCTAGAGGTCCCTTTTATAGGCACAAGGGGCCTAAGAGCCGTTGGAAGCAATCCAGGAAGGCAAATCTTGCCTTCTGTCGGGTGGCGCACCGGACAGTCCGGTGCCCGATTTCCTTCCAGAAATGGAGCAGTCGACGGTTGCAGTCCTGGACTGTCCGGTGCCTCCATCTGACCGTTGGCTCGGCCATGCGACACACGCGGATTGCGCGGCCGACCGTTGGCCCAACCGATCGTTGGCTCACCGGACAGTCCGGTGCACCACCGGACAGTCCGGTGAATTATAGCCGTACGCCGCCGGCTTCTCTCGAGAGTGGCCTGTTCACCAGAGTTCAGCCTGGCGCACCGGACACTGTCCGGTGCACCACTGGACAGTCCGGTGAGCCAAACTGAGCTGAGTCTTGGCTGTACACAGCCAAGCATTTTGCATCTCTTTTCTTTTCTTCTTTTCTCTGTTTCTAACACTTAGACAAATATGTTAGTACACAAAACCAATGTACTAAGTCTAGAAACATACCTTCTCTTGGATTTCCACCTTTCTATCATTTGACATGCTTAAGATTGATGTTGGACTCATAAATCATCAAGTCAGCTTAACTTGATCTACACTGACATTTCTGAGCTCCAACATCCTGTAAAGGTCACATAGAATATCTCCAAATATAGGAACAACCCAAACTAAAGGTCAGAGTGCACTTAGCTCTTTTGGGCTGCTTCCAGTTCTGTTTTTGACATTTGTTCTCGTTCTAGTGACCTTGATCTCCTTCTTAGAGCTTGGTCTTGAGCCTTATGACTTACACCACATAACTATAGACATTTCCTCATTGGTTGTAAGTCACGTCCTTATGTAGTGATCCTTGATGTGCCGTAGCTGTTCTCAACTTTATCACCCTTGACTTTGCAAGCCTTCTTCTTCACCCTTGGCTTTGGGTTTCTCAGCCTCTTTGACCTTCTCCCGTGCACTTGGTACCTTGAAGCTTTTCTTGCCTCCGTCCTTGGCTTGATCAGTTGTCTCCGAGCTACGCACCTGAGTCTCACTTTATGCAATGTCCATCTTTCTTGTGATGTCCATCATGTATCCATAATCCAGTTATTGGACCATCACATTTGTTCACTTGTGTTGAACCCTGTTAGCTTTACCTTAAGCACCTATTCAACACTTAGTACACTTGTTAGTCCTTTAATTGAGTTGTCATCCAAACACCAAAACTCACAAGAGAGCTTTCAGAGGGCGACGTCGCTGGCCTTGCCCTCGAGCTCTTGCTGCCATTTCTGCAGCCTTTCCATGGCCTTTACCTGTTGGGCCCGCTGGGCTTCCAGAGTCTTGTCCAGAGCACTCAACTTGGTCTGGTACTCCATCGTGAGGGCCTCCCTCTGGGTCATGGCTACCTCCCTCCCGGCCACTTTCTTCTCCCTCCGGATCGCCTCTAGCTCCCTGGCACACACCCTCTAGAGGTCTTTCTTGTACTCCTTGCGGTCCCGCTCGAGTTGGGACCGCACAGAGGTGAACTGTCGAGACGCCATCTTGGTGCGCTCCTCCAGTTAGGTACACCAGTCACTGAGGCGCTAGTGCTCAGCTTCAAGTGCCTCCCACTCCCGCAAGATTAATGCCTCAGTTTCACTAAGAACCTAGTGGGCGCGGGACAGCATGCGGGGGAGGGGGCTGGCGCCGCTTCTCGCTCGACACCCGACCGGAGTCGCCGCCCAAATACCACCTCCATCTCCTCTGGAGCAGGCGGGGGGATGGAGCTGGACACGCCCCTTGTGTCACCCCTAGTGTTGGGAGTGGGCGCAGATCCCCCAGCTGGGACCTTCTCCGTCGTTGCGACACCGCCTCACACTGGCGCCATTGTCGCCGGATCCCTAGTTGGGGCATGGGAGGCCGGTGGCGCTGTCCTGGCAGCAGCTAGGAGTGGACCGCCGACACCACCCTCAGCGGATTCCTGCTGCTGAGAGCCAGACCCGTAGGGTGGGCCTGGTATCTGGCGGAGGAGGCATGGCCTTGGGAGCAGTGGAGAAAGAAGCCCTGGCAAACAAATGATGGGTTAGACTTGTCGGCATGATGATTAGGCTTGTGGAAAAAGGGACTACACTTACTTGGGGCCCTGGACTTTCCAGTTACCTTGGAAGCGAGGCGATCGCTGCTCCTGCTGCTGTTGCTGCACTGGCTGTGGCTGCTGCTGCTGAGGTCGTTGCTGCTGTCCCTCCTGTTGCTGTTGCTGTTGCTGCTGCTGGTGCTCCTGGGGGTGATCACCCCCGGATGGTGGTGGTGGCGGCGGGATCAGGGGACTGACGCGCCTCTGCGCGTCATGGGCCTGGGAGCTAGCCTCCTCGGTCCCATCTGCAGCCTTCTGGCGCTTCTGGGTGGGCTCCGAAACGAGCGACCCGTCAGCGTGACGCAACCTGCGTCGCCTCTCCTCCTCCGACCCCCCGGAGCTACCTGGGGCAGAGGCACTGCTTGCAGCCCTTTTGCCCTTGTCCAAGGGGCTGGGGGCCATGGCGGGATTGGCACTGGGAGCCACACCGATAGGCTGGGGACTCCCAGTCGGTGCACCAGAGATCCGAATCCCTAGTCGTCGGTCTGGTGAACCGCCACGCCACTGTCATCGAGGGTTGGCAATGTGGCCAGGATCGCCGTCCTCAGGCCTGGGTCATCACAGAGCACTGTGATGTCCTAGGGGAGTATCAGGGATTCAGGGACAAAAGTCTCCCCAGTAATCCCCCCACCAGGAGTTCCAACTCGTCCCAGGACAGATCGATACCCGGCCCACGCTGGATCCTACAGATTTTGTTCGGGCCAGTGAACCAGCAGGACAGGTGTGGCCTCTTCCGTAGTGGCGTGATCTAGCGCTTCAGGAGATCGCCGACCATGTGTATTGATGTCAGTTCGCCCATGGCCAAGACCTTGATCCTGTCCAATACGGCAGGAACTCTAGCGAGAGGGATGGCTTGGTCCTCCATTGCTTGCGGTCGAGTGTTGGCCCATTGGTCGGCAGGATGAGGCGGTCGTTGGCCTCGGTGCTGGCGATCACCCAGTCGCTGCGCCAGTTTTCCCACCTCGTGCCACCAAAGGTGGGGATGTAGATTATGGCTGGATCTGGCCTCGTCTGAAAGTAGCAGGCACCGATGTGGTCCCTAGCCTTCCCGGACCTGACCAGCACGAAAAAATAGCGGAAGAGGGAAGTGCAGGGGGGCCACACCTACAAACATCTCGCAAAGGTGGGCGAAGATCGCTGCCTGGAGGATGGAGTGGGGCGTGAGGTGTTGAAGCTGAAGCCCGAACTCCTCCAGCAGTAGCAAGAAGAAGGGCGAAATCGGCAGTGCCAACCCGCAAGAAATGTATGAGGTGAACAACACAAACTCCCCGACGGCGAGATCGCCAAGGGGGACAGCACCGGCACGGATCCTTCTGGCGAGCCCTGGCGCACTCCACCCAAGCAGGTCACGCACCAGATTGAGCTCTTCCTCAGCCTGAAAGCGATCAGGATGACCGAGCGAAGCCATGGCGTGTGCAGCGGCGCGGGCATGGAACAGAGAAGCACGAAGGCAAAGGGGCACAGCCGATTGGGAGAGAACGCGAAAAGGTAACTGCTGCACGCGGGGTGAATCCTTTTCCAGGGAAACTCTCTCGCGCGCCCCTGAAACGCCGCAAGAAATCCCGTTCGACGGGCACCTAGGACCCAGGCAGCCCAGTTTGTGACACGGGGGCCCAGGTCCACAAGTCATACAGTTTGTGTGCTGGATTTCGGGTGCGGAAAGAGCGGGGTGTGAACCGCCACACGCAATAGTGCGCCTCCTTGGGGCCGCTGCAGAAGACAAAAGGTTATTTTTAAAACCAATGCAGCGGCAACGAGGCGCCCCGCGCGTGGCCCGACGAAACCATCAGGCGTGGGGAGCCGTGGGTCAGTCAGCCGCGGGGACAGATATGGCAGTTGACGTGACCGAAGGTGGATTGACAGTGGGCGCGTTAGCAGACGTACTAAAACAGCGCGCCGATCATCGATTAGGCCATGTTGAGGCAAAGTACAAGCTTTGGCCCCACCTGCAGGCTCGCATCCTCCCCTGAGGTGGGCCCGGGGGCCACTGTCGGTATCCTGAAACTAGGGTACCCCTTACTGCTGTATAAAAACGTAGTACCCACGCGACTATTTTTAGTCGCGTGGTAAAAGAGCTGTATGTGGGACCAGGCCATGACTCGCCCAAGCCTCGGGCGATTACTCTAGGCCAGCAACAGCACCTGACCCCACCACATGGGTGGGTCCGGTGCCGCCACGTGTCCAGAGAAAGTGACATACTCTGAGGCATCACCAGTGAGTCCGGACCCCCATGGGAAGGTGCCAGACCCCTGTATATACGGTCCGGGCCTCTAAGTTTGGTCCAGGACCTCCACGTGTGCGAACCGGACCCCCTGGAATGGGATCCGGACCCCCTGTATGGGGTCCGGGCCGCCCACAGTGGGGTCCTAGGGTTCCAGGACAGAACATACCCGGGCCTTAATCAGGACCCAAGCAGGGGTCCGGTGCCGACACGTGTCTAGACCTGATCTGGTGGGATCTGGACCTTATCACATACACTCCTGCTCCCCGCCTAGGCGGAGACCCGATGCTGCCACGTGGCCTACTACGCGCGGCGTAAGCCAACAGGCGGAACCTGGCATGAAGCCTCTGGGCTACGCGCGTCTTTGCATTCATTACGGATAAGACGTGCGCCTGTCCATTCCAATGACAGGCGGTGTGCCGAGTCCACGCTGCGTGGGGCATGTTGTTACTCACACGTTACCATAGCAAGGACAATGACTCACCATTACTCGCATGTTTCCAAGAAAAGGGTCACTGCCTATCAATGCTGCATGGACTGCAGTCATCATGACTCCCGCTGATGTCGGGGACCATAATTAGGGGTACCCTCAAGACGCCTAATTCTCAGCTGGTAACCCCCATCAGCATAAAGCTGCAGAGGCCTGATGGGTTCGATTAAGTCAGGGATCAGTCCGTACGAGCGACTCGATCACGCCACGCCCAAGCCTAGCCTCGGGCAAGGGCAGCCGACCCTGAGATGTTTCTGTCTCGCCCGAGGCCTCCTCTTTCACGGCAGACGCATCTCCGGCTCGCCCGAGGCCTTGCCTTCGTTAAGAAGCAACCCTGACTAAATCACCGCACCGACCGACCAAGTCACTGGGGTCTTTTAACGCAAAGAGTAAGACTGACGGACAGCCAGGCTTGGCCAAAAGCGCCAGAGGAAGCTCCGCCCGACCCAGGGCTCGGACTCGGGCTAAGGCCCCGGAAGACGGCGAACTCTGCTCCGCCCGACCCAGGGCTCGGACTCGGGCTAAGGCCCCGGAAGACGGCGAACTCCGCTCCGCCCGACCCAGGGCTCGGACTCGGGCTAAGGCCCCGGAAGACGGCGAACTCTGCTCCGCCCGACCCAGGGCTCGGACTCGGGCTAAGGCCCCGGAAGACGGCGAACTCCGCTTCGCCCGACCCAGGGCTCGGACTCCACCCCGACCTCTGCCGAACGACCTCCGCCTCGCCCGACCCGGGAGCTCAGGTTCGGCCTCGGCCATGCAGGGCAGACTCGACCTCGGCCTCGGAGGAGCCTCCACGTCGCCCGACCTAGGGCACAAGTCCGCCACGTCGACAGGAAGCGCCATCATCACCCTACCCCGAGCCGACTCGGGCCGCAGGGAACAGGACCGACGTCCCATCTGGCTAGCTCCGCCAGATAGGCAATGATGGCACCCCGCTGGACCCATGACGACGGCGGCTCTCGGCTCTCTTACGAAAGCAGGGGGACGTCAGCAAGGGCCCAACCACTCCGACAGCTGTCCCTCCGTCAAGCTCCATTGCTTCTCCGACAGCCACGACGCCACACTAGCCGGGTGCCAAGATCTCTCCGGCTGCCACCTTGGCATGTACTTAGGGTACTAGCTCTCCCCTGCTAGACACGTAGCACCTTGCTACACCCCCATTTGTACACCTGGATCCTCTCCTTACGCCTATAAAAGGAAGGACCAGGGCCTTCTTAGAGGAGGTTGGCCTCGCGGGAACGAGGGGCAGGCGCTCTCTCGGGGCCGCTCGCTCCCCTCACCCGCGCGGACGCTTGTAACCCCCTACTGCAAGCGCACCCGACCTGGGCGTGGGACGAACACGAAGGCCGCGGGAATCTCCGACTCCCTCACGACCCGGCTCCGGCCACCTCGCTCTCGCTCTCTCTCCCCCCTTCACGCTCGCCCACGCGCTCGACCCATCTGGGCTGGGGCACGCGGCACACTCACTCGTCGGCTCGGGGACCCCCCGATCTCGGAACGCCGACAGCTGATTACTCATGCGTTACTAAGGCGAAGGGAATCTGAACGGCTCTGCCTATACGCCTCTACGCACAACAGGCATACCAGGCTACTCCGTATTCTACTGCAACAAGCCATCACCCACCTGCGGGCACGGCAAGACGTGGCAGTAGCCAGTCGGAGAAGCAACACAGCGTCCAACAAAGATCTTTGTGTGCTGTCAGCATTAATTATTCACATAATGTATTCCTTCCATTATGCTCATGGGCCCGCATGTCGGAGCTCAACATGCTTGTATGTACCTCCCTTAAACTATAAAAGGGAGGGGACACAGCGTTACAAGGGACATGGTCAATACAACTTACGGACAGTGGATGTAGGTTATTACGCTCCAGCGGCCTGAACCACTATAAACCCTCGAGTGTTCTTGTGTTCATCCAAAATTCACCAATCAGGCAAGCGTTTAGGCCCCCTTCTCATCTTAGGATTAGGGCGGGTGCATTCCGCCACCCGGTCGGAGGTTTTTCCCACCGACATTTTTATTCAAAAGTCTCAGACTCATATATATATATATATAGCGGGTATAACGGAAGCCCTGGGCTTCTAATAGTTAAAGGAAGCCCAGGCCGACCACCCCTGTAACCTGGTTCAATCCAGCGCGCCGACTCAACCAGGTTGTCGAGTGCGCCACCCGCCTCACGTCTGTGCACGCAAAAAAAGAATACATGCATGAGTCAAACACGTTCCCTTGCATGCGCGTAAATTTAAAAAATATATGTGTGACAATTTCTAATTTTAAATGATTTATTTCCTCCATAAATTTAGAATCGCTGCAACAGCTATGCAGCTAGACTCGTAAGGACCATTTTATGGTATATACTGATACTAAATACGCTACACTGTAGATAATTATGCAATTCGGTATACGGCGTAAAAATCTGTTACCAGCTGCATGCGCACGAATTTATGATGGAAAGAATGTGCAATGAAAGGAAATGAATTAGCATGCATAGAAACAAAAAATCGTATTTAATGTTTTATTTCCTTCATAAATATAGGATCCCTCCAACAGCCATGCAGCTAAACACGTTAGAACTAGTTTATAATATATATACTGATACTAATTATACTACACGATGTAAGTATTTATGCAATTCGGTACACTGCGTAAAAATTTGTTTCCTGCTGCATGCACACAAATTTAGGATGACAAGATTTGCGATGAAAGTAAATTGATTGTCATGCATGGAAACAAAAAAATTATTTAAATATTTTATTTCCTCCATAAATATAGTATCACTCCAACAGCCATGCAACTAGCCTCGTTAGATCAGTTTATGATATATACTTATACAAATTATGCTACACGGTGTAAGTATTTATACAATGCGGTACACTACGTAAAAAATCTAGCATGTTGTTCACTGGTGGACGCATCTCCAGGTTTGAGCATAAAAACCTTAAGTTTTAAGTATAAAACCTCTCAGTTATAAGCGTAAATATCGATCCAATGCGAGAGGTTGATAGCTCTAGTAGGTTATTATTACGATCCTATTTTTATGGCAGATCTGAAAACATGGCAGTCGCATGCATGCGGTTTCTATTTATATACAGATCCAAAAATTATGACAAATCGTGTGAGTTTCCATTGCATGCGCACAAATTTTGGATTATATTTTTCTTTCCAGTTCACGCGCGCAAAAAATTGGATGACATGAGTTACATAGAGCATAAATTCTTATACAACGTCGCACAAATACTTATACCATTTAGCATAATTGATAAAAACCTAATATCGGTCCAACTAAGAACGCCATCGAAAATTAGGGACAATTTTATGGCAGTCGTAAAAATCTAGCATTTACGAACATAAGTGATTTAATTTTTTATGATAATTACGAACATGCGGGAATTAGGGATAATTTTATGGCAGACGTACAAATCTGAGATTTACGAACGTAACTGATTTGATTTTTTATGGTAATTACGAACAACATAGATCAAGGAATTGCCTTTCCAATGTGCATGCAAAAAATATACATACAGTAAACTGATATACGAACTTCGTGTTCAAGCATAAAATCGTACAATTTTTGGCGTAAATAATACATGTGGTAGGCATAAAACACAATAATCGAAAAGAAAACACGAATCGGAGGAGGTAGTTGCCGGAGGACGTCGTCGATGACACAAGCACAGATGTAGGTCGTCATTCGGGCCGCCCGAACTGCGCCGGATCGGAGGATGTTATGCGCGACCGTCGTTGCGCACACCTCGCACCTTCCGTGACGCCGCTTGAACCTCGCACCTCGTGTGTCACCATCGCTACTCGCACATCGAGGGGCGCCGCTTGCTCGCCGGCCTTAGAAGTGCCGTCGCCTCGGGGCTCCGGGGACGCCGCCGCTTGCCCGCACAAGGGCACTGCCGTCGCTCGCCCTCTGGATCGGGGAGCCGCCGCCGCCGACCTGGGAACCGCCACCTCTACTCCGGATCGAGGAACTGCCTCCACCGCTAGGGATGGCAACAGGCACATTTTACCCGCGTGCCCGCGAGTAAAAATCCTATAGGGTGCGGGTTTGGGTGTGAGTTTGTACCCGTGGGTACGGGTTTGATTCTTAACCCGACAGGTTTTTTCTCGTGGGTATGAAAATGTTGTACCCGTGCCCGCATACCCGCGCGTGTGTGTATATATATATGTATATATGTATGTATGTATATGTATATATATGTATGTATGTATATGTATGTGTATGTATGTATATATATGTATGTGTATGTATGTATGTATATATATACATATATATATATATGTATGTATGTATGTATATATAATAAACCCGCGGGTAGCGGGTTTGGGTAACATACGCTACCCGTCGCGGGTACGGGTTTGTAATCTCTATACCCGCGGGTTTTAAACCCGTTGCCATCCCTAGCCACCGCACATCGAGGTCGGGGAGCCGCGGCCACTGCAGCCACTAGCCGAGGGTCCACCACCGCGCGCGCTCTCGGGCAACCGCCATCGTCGCACGTGTCGTCGCTAATGAATCGGGATGGGGCGTGAAAAACTGAACCCTAACACTCCGGATTTTCTTTTATAGACGTCTGGACCTGGTCCGGCTCGACCGGATTGCACTATCTGGCCTGGACTTCCTCTACTTATTGGAAGCCCAGGACTCCTAATATACTCTCTCTCTATATATATATATATATATAAAGTAACTCACGAGTCGTGGAGATATTGTCGCTGTCGTAACGCACGAGTATTGTACTAGTGCATATATATATATATATTATTCGTCACTTTAGATAAAGCTTCACCAAAGTATAATTACTAAAGATTGCTCGATCAATCACTATAATAACTGAACGATCTTTGTCTATTACTGTGAACTAACTTAGCGATCTTCACTAAGGCCATTTTCAGTGGCAATTTCATCAGAGTGTCATTCTTATTAAATAACATACTATATGAACAAATAGGATACATGACATGTAATTTAATGGAGAGATATAGGAGTGTCGGGGACCATAATTAGGGGTACCCTCAAGACGCCTAATTCTCAGCCGGTAACCCCCATCAGCATAAAGCTGCAGAGGCCTGATGGGTGCGATTAAGTCAGGGATCAGTCCATACGAGCGACTCGATCACACCTCGCCCGAGCCTAGCCTCGGGCAAGGGCAGCCGACCTCGAGGGGTTTCCGTCTCGCCCGAGGCCCCCCTTTTAACGGCGGACACATCTCCGGCTCGCCCGAGGCCTTGCCTTCGCTAAGAAGCAACCCTGACTAAATCGCCGCGCCGACCGACCGAGTCGCAGGAGCATTTAACGCAAAGGCAGCCTGACACCTTTATCCTGACGCGCGCCCCCCGGCAGAGCCGAAGTGATCGCCGTCACTTCGCCGCTCCACTGACCGGTCTGACAGAAGGACAGCGCCGCCTGCGCCACTCCGACTGCAGTGCCACTTGACAGAGTGAGACTGACAGGCAGTCAGGCCTTGCCAAAGGCGCCATAGGAAGCTCCGCCCGACTCAGGGCTCGGACTCGGGCTAGGCCCCGGAAGACGGCGAACTCCGCTCCGCCCGACCCAGGGCTCGGACTCGGGCTAAGGCCCCGGAAGACGGCGAACTCCGCTCCGCCCGACCCAGGGCTCGGACTCGGGCTAAGGCCCCGGAAGACGGCGAACTCCGCTCCGCCCGACCCAGGGCTCGGACTCGGGCTAAGGCCCCGGAAGACGGCGAACTCCACACCGCCCGACCCAGGGCTCGGACTCGGGCTAAGGCCCCGGAAGACGGCGAACTCCGCTCCGCCCGACCCAGGGCTCGGACTCGGGCTAGGCCCCAAAAGATGACGAACTCCGCTTCGCCCGACCCTAGGGGTCGGACTCCGCCCTGGCCTCTGCCGAACGACCTCCGCCTCGCCCGACCCAGGAGCTCGGGCTCGGCCTCGGCCATGAAAGACAGACTCGACCTCGGCTTCGGAGGAGCCTCCACGTTGCCCGACCTAGGGCACAAGCCCGCCACGTCAACAGGAAGCGCCATCATCACCCTACCCCGAGCCGACTCGGACCGCAGAGAACAAGACTGGTGTCCCATCTGGCTAGCTCCGCCAGATAGGCAATGATGGCGCCCCGCTAGCCCCGTGACGACGGCGGCTCTCAGCTCCCTTACGGAAGCAGGGGGACGTCAGCAAGGACCCAACCGCTCCGACAGCTGTCCCTCCGCCAGGCTCCGTTGCTCCTCCGACAGCCACGACACCACACCAGCTGGGTGCCAAGATCTCTCTGGCTGCCACATTGGCATGTACTTAGGGCGCTAGCTCTCCCCCGCTAGACATGTAGCACTCTGCTACACCCCCATTATACACCTGGATCCTCTCCTTACGCCTATAAAAGGAAGGACCAGGGCCTTCTTAGAGAAGGTTGGCCGCGCGGGGACGAGGACGGGGCAGACGCTCTCTTGGGGCCGCTCGCTTCCCTCACCCGCGTGGACGCTTGTAACCCCCTACTGCAAGCGCACCCGACCTGGGCGCGGGACGAACACGAAGGCCGCGGGATTTCCACCTCTCTCACGCCCGTCTCCGGCCACCTCGCTTCCCCCCTTCGCGCTCGCCCACGCGCTCGACCCATCTGGGCTGGGGCACGCGGCACACTCACTCGTCGGCTTAGGGACCCCCCGGTCTCGAAACGCCGACAGTTGGCGCGCCAGGTAGGGGCCTGCTGCGTGTTGACGAGCAGTTTCCCGTCAAGCTCCAAATGGGCAGTCTCCAACGACCTCTCCAACCCGGGACGGTGCTCCGTTTCGAGAGTCTCGAGTTCATGTCTCTCGACGGCAGCTACTACATGATACTCCTTCCACCGCCGCGCGACGATGACAATGGCGGCCGACAGCCCGCCCGCCGGCGGCGGAATCGACGACGTCTTCCCCGCGTGGTGGAAGAACAACATTCGAGCTCGCCCCGTCCTCTCCCCCGCCATCGGAGGAGGAGGCGGGGCAACCAAGGCCGAGCGGGAGGCCGCGCTCCGTCGGCTGTCGAGCGAATCGACGTCCCCAGCGCCCCAACGGAGGGCGCGTCGGGCGTCGACCTCGCGTTTGAGACGAAGGCGAGCGCCGTCCCCCCGCGACACGCCAATCCTGAGCAAGTGGACGACACCAGCACGCTCGCGGAGGGCCTGCAGGACGTCGCCCTCGTACCCAAGACGACGGCGCAATCAGTCCCCGACGTGACTATGTCGCTCCTCGTCGACCAAAAGGTACCGACTGATTCCCATCCTACGTCATTTCGACTCGGCCTCAACCCGCCTAGCGACCTCGCTTTAGCGGGCGCTCACGTTGAGGCGAGTGCAACCCCTCTGGGGTTTCGTATGCGGTCGCCTTGGGACCGATTGACGGACGTCTCGACCTACGGGCCCTCTGGGTCCGAGGAAGATGACGATCCCAGCATCTGCTGGGGTTTCTCTGGATTTGGCAACCCCAGTGCCATGCGGGACTTTATGACCGCATGTGACTACTGCCTCTCCGACTGTTCCGACGGCAGCCGCAGCCTTGACGACAAGGACTGCGGCCCAAGCCGCGAATGTTTCCACGTCGAGCTAGGGGATCCCTCCGAAGGCAACCATCTCGGCATGCCGGAGGACGGTGATCTCCCTAGGCCGGTGCCTCGCGCCGACATCCCGCGGGAGCTAGCTGTGGTCCCCGTTCCGGCGGGGGGTCACGACCCACAGCTCGAGCAAGTCCGCGGGGCGCAGGCCAGGCTCGACGAGGGAGCAGGAGCGCTCGAGTCGATCCGCCGGGACGTCGGGCAGGTATGGGCGGGCCAACCCCCGGCCGGAGAAATACGTCACCTGCCCCAGGGTTTCCAGCACCGCGTCGCCAACGATGTCAGGGACAGGCCGCCACCCGCATCCAGTGGGGTCGGTCAGAACCTGGCAGCCGCAGCGATGCTCCTCCGCGCGATGCCAGAACCATCAACCACCGAGGGTCGGCGAATCCAGGGAGAGCTCAAGAATCTCCTGGAAGGCGCTGCGGCCCGGTGGGCCGAGAGCTCTGCCTCCCGAAGGCAGGGGTACCCCTCGGAACCTCATGCCGCGACTTCCCGATTCATGCGGGAAGCCTCGGTCTACACCGGGTGCATGCGCAACACCGCGCCTGCGGCCCCGGGCCACCTCGGCAACGAGCACCATCGTCGCGACCGTCGGGCCCACCTCGACGAAAGGGTGCGCCGAGGCTACCACCCCAGGCGTGGGGGACGCTACGACAGCGGGGAGGATCGGAGTCCCTCGCCCGAACCACCCGGTCCGCAGGCCTTCAGCCGGGCCATCCGGCGGGCGCCGTTTCCGGCCCGGTTCCGACCCCCGACTACTATCACAAAGTACTCGGGGGAAACGAGGCCGGAATTGTGGCTTGCAGACTACCGCCTGGCCTGCCAACTGGGTGGAACGGACGACGACAACCTCATCATCCGCAACCTCCCCCTGTTCCTCTCTGACACTGCTCGCGCCTGGTTGGAGCACCTGCCTCCGGGGCAGATCTCCAACTGGGATGATTTGGTCCAAGCCTTCGCTGGCAATTTCCAGGGCACGTACGTGCGCCCCGGGAATTCCTGGGACCTCCGAAGCTGCCGGCAACAGCCGGGAGAGTCTCTTCGGGACTACATCCGGCGATTCTCGAAGCAGCGCACCGAGCTGCCCAACATCACCAACTCAGATGTCATCGGCGCGTTCCTTGCCGGCACCACCTGCCGTGACCTGGTGAGCAAGTTGGGTCGCAAGACCCCCACTAGGGCGAGCGACTGATGGACATCGCCACCAAGTTCGCCTCTGGCCAGGAGGCGGTCGAGGCCATCTTCCGAAAGGACAAGCAGCCCCAGGGCCGCCCCTCGGAAGAGGCTCCCGAGGCGTCTACTCCGCGCGGCGCCAAGAAGAAAGGCAAGAAGAAGTCACAAGCGAAACGCGACGCCGCTGACGCGGACCTTGTCGCCGCCGCCGAGTACAAGAACCCTCGGAAGCCCCCCGGAGGTGCTAACCTCTTCGACAAGATGCTCAAGGAGCCGTGCCCCTACCATCAGGGGCCCGTCAAGCACACCCTCGAGGAGTGCGTCATGCTTCGGCGCCACTTCCACAAGGCCGGGCCACCCGCAGAGGGTGGCAGGGCCCGCGACGACGACAAAAAGGAAGATCACCGAGCAGGAGAGTTCCCCGAGGTCCACGACTGCTTCATGATCTACGGAGGGCATGCGGCGAATGCCTCGGCTCGGCATCGCAAGCGAGAGCGTCGGGAGGTCTGCTCGGTGAAGGTGGCGGCGCCAGTCTACCTAGACTGGTCCGACAAGCCCATCACCTTCGACCAAGCTGACCACCCCGGCCACGTGCCGAGCCCGGGGAAATACCCGCTCGTCGTCGACCCCATCATCGGCGACATCAGGCTCACCAGGGTCCTGATGGATGGGGGCAGCTGCCTCAACATCATCTACGCCGAGACCCTAAGGCTCCTGCGCGTCGATCTGTCCTCCGTCCGAGCAGGCGCTGCGCCCTTCCACGGGATCATTCCTGGGAAGCGCGTCCAGCCCCTCGGACGGCTCGACCTTCCTGTCTGCTTCGGAACGCCCTCCAACTTCCGAAGGGAGATTTTGACGTTCGAGGTGGTCGGGTTCCGAGGAACCTACCACGCGGTATTGGGGAGGCCATGCTACGCGAAGTTCATGGCCGTCCCCAACTACACCTACCTGAAGCTCAAGATGTCGGGCCCCAACGGGGTCATCACCGTCGGCCCCACGTACAAACACGCGTTCGAATGCGACGTGGAGTGTGTGACGTACACCGAGGCCCTCGCCGAGTCCGAGGCCCTCATCGCCGACCTGGAGAACCTCTCCAGAGAGGTGCCAGATGTGAAGCGACACGCCGGCAACTTCGAGCCAGCGGAGACGGTTAAGGCCGTCCCTCTCGACCCCAGTGGCGACACCTCCAAGCAGATCCGGATCGGTTCCGGGCTTGACCCCAAATAGGAAGCAGTGCTCATCGACTTTCTCCGCACGAACGCCGATGTCTTTGCGTGGAGTCCCTCGGACATGCCCGGCATACCGAGGGATGTCGCCGAGCACTCGCTGGATATTCGGGCCGGAGCCCGACCGGTCAGGCAGCCTCTGCGCCAATTCGACGAGGAGAAGCGCAGAGTGATAGGCGAGGAGATCCACAAGCTAATGGCAGCAGGGTTCATCAAAGAGGTATTCCATCCCGAATGGCTTGCCAACCCTGTGCTTGTGAGAAAGAAAGGGGGGAAATGGCGGATGTGTGTAGACTACACTGGTCTCAACAAAGCATGTCCGAAGGTTCCCTACCCTCTACCTCGCATCGATCAAATCGTGGATTCCACTGCTGGGTGCGAAACCCTGTCTTTCCTCGATGCCTACTCAGGGTATCATCAAATCAAGATGAAAGAGTCCGACCAGCTCGCGACTTCTTTCATCACGCCCTTCGGCATGTACTGCTATGTCACCATGCCGTTCGGTTTGAGGAACGCGGGTGCGACGTACCAGCGGTGCATGAACCATGTGTTCAGCGAACACATCGGTCGTACGGTCGAGGCCTACGTCGATGACATCGTAGTCAAGACAAGGAAAGCCTCCGACCTCCTCTCCGACCTTGAAGTGACATTCCGGTGTCTCAAGGCAAAGGACGTCAAGCTCAATCCCGAGAAGTGTGTCTTCGGGGTGCCCCGAGGCATGCTCCTGGGGTTCATCGTCTCCGAGCGGGGCATCGAAGCCAACCCGGAGAAGATCGCAGCCATCACCAGCATAGGGCCCATCAAGGACTTAAAAGGTGTACAGAGGGTCATGGGATGTCTCGCGGCCTTGAGCCGTTTCATCTCACGCCTCGGCGAAAGAGGCCTGCCTCTGTACCGCCTCTTAAGGAAGGCCGAGTGCTTCACTTGGACCCCTGAGGCCGAGGAAGCTCTCGGGAACCTGAAGGCGCTCCTCACCAAGGCGCCTATCTTGGTACCCCCAGCTGATGGAGAAGCCCTCTTGGTCTACATCGCCGCGACCACTCAGGTGGTTAGCGCCGCGATTGTGGTCGAAAAACAAGAAGAGGGGCATGCATTGCCCGTTCAGAGGCCAGTTTACTTCGTCAGCGAGGTGCTGTCCGAAACCAAGATCCGCTACCCACAAGTTCAGAAGCTACTGTATGCAGTGATCCTGACGAGGCGAAAGTTGCGACATTACTTCGAGTCTCATCAGGTAACTGTGGTGTCATCCTTCCCCCTGGGGGAGATCATCCAGTGCCGAGAGGCCTCGGGCAGGATCGCAAAGTGGGCGGTGGAAATCATGGGCGAGACAATCTCGTTCGCCCCTCGGAAGGCCATCAAGTCCCAGGTATTGGCGGACTTCGTAGCCGAATGGGTCAACACCCAGCTGCCGACGGCTCCGATCCAACCGGAGCTCTGGACCATGTTTTTCGACGGGTCGCTGATGAAGACGGGAGCCGGCGCGGGCCTGCTCTTCATCTCGCCCCTCGGGAAACACCTACGCTACGTGCTGCGCCTCCATTTCCCGGCGTCCAACAATGTGGCTGAGTACGAAGCTCTGATCAACGGATTGCGAATCGCCATCGAGCTAGGGGTCCGACGCCTCGACGCTCGCGGCGACTCGCAGCTCGTCATCGACCAAGTCATGAAGAACTCCCACTGCCGCGACCCGAAGATGGAGGCCTACTGCGATGAGGTTCGGCGCCTGGAAGACAAGTTCTACGGGCTTGAGCTTAACCACATCGCCTGGCGCTACAACGAGACTGCGGACGAGCTGGCGAAAATAGCCTCGGGGCGAACGACGGTTCCCCCGGACGTCTTCTCCCGGGATCTGCACCAACCCTCCGTCAAGATCAACGACACGCCCGAGTCCGAGGTACCCTCGGCCCAGCCCAAGGCGTCCTCGGTTCAGCCCGAGGTACCCTCGGCCCCCGAGGGCGAGGCGCTGCGCATCGAGGAGGAGCGGAGCGGGGTCACGCCTGATCGAGATTGGCAGACCCCATACCTGCAATATCTCCGCCAAGGAGAGCTACCCCTCGACCAAGCCGAGGCTCGGCGGGTAGCGCGACGCGCCAAGTCGTTCGTCTTGCTGGGCGATGAGAAGGAGCTCTACCACCGCAGCCCCTCGGGCATCCTCGAGCGATGCATCTCCATCGCCGAAGGTCAGGAACTCCTGCAAGAGATACACTCGGGGGCTTGCGGCCATCATGCAGCGCCTCGAGCCCTCGTCGGGAACGCTTTCCGGCAAGGCTTCTACTGGCCGACGGCGGTGGCTGACGCCACTAGAATTGTCCGCACCTGCGAAGGGTGTCAATTCTATGCGAAGCAGACCCACCTGCCCGCTCAGGCTTTGCAGACGATACCCATCACCTGGCCCTTCGCTGTGTGGGGTCTGGACCTCGTCAGCCCTCTGCAGAAGGCGCCCGGGGGCTACACGCACCTGCTGGTCGCCGTCGACAAATTCTCCAAGTGGATCGAGGTCCGACCCCTGAACAGCATCAGGTCCGAGCAGACGGTGGCGTTCTTCACCAACATCATCCATCGCTTCGGGGTCCCTAACTCCATCATCACCGACAACGACACCCAGTTCACCGGCAGAAAATTCTTGGATTTTTGCGAGGATCACCACATCCGGGTGGACTGGGCTGCCGTAGCTCATCCCATGTCGAATGGGCAAGTAGAGCGTGCCAACGGCATGATTCTACAAGGGCTCAAGCCTCGGATTTACAACGACCTCAACAAGTTCGGCAAGCGATGGATGAAGGAACTCCCCTCTGTGGTCTGGAGCCTGAGGACAACGCCGAGCCGAGCCACGGGTTTCACGTCGTTCTTCCTGGTCTACGGGGTCGAGGCCGTCTTGCCCACTGACCTGGAATACGGCTCCCCGAGGACGAGGGCCTACGACGATCAAAGCGACCAAGCTAGCCGAGAAGACTCGCTGGACCAACTGGAAGAGGCTCGGGACAGGGCCTTACTACACTCGGTGCGGTATCAGCAGTCCCTGCGACGCTACCACGCCCGAGGGGTCCAACCCCGAGACCTCCAGGTGGGCGACCTGGTGCTTCGGCTGCGGCAAGACGCCCGAGGGAGGCACAAGCTCACGCCCCCCTGGGAGGGGCCATTCGTCATCGCCAAAGTTCTGAAGCCCGGAACGTACAAGCTGGCCAACAGTCAAGGCGAGGTCTACGGCAACGCTTGGAACATCCAACAGCTACGTCGCTTCTACCCTTAAGATGTTTCCAAGTTGTTCATATACCTCGCACCCACGCAAAGTTTAGTCAACAAGGAAGGGTCGGCCTCGCCTCGGCAAAGCCCGACCCTCCCTCGGGGGCTAAAAGGGGGGAAACCCCCTCTGCGTCAAAATTTTCCTCGAAAAAAAAAATCTCTTTTACCAGAATATCTTTCGTGCTTTTTGACTGCTTCGAAAAGTGGGTCCTGGAAACGACGGAGTACACGTAAGTAGCCAAGGCTGACCGAGCCGAGGGACTCCTACGCCTCCGGGATACGGATACCTCACTCATCACCTTCTGCGATAAGTAACTCGCGTTCGGATAAAGTGGCTCCGCGGATCGAACAAGTCTTTACGTTCGGAAGCCCTTCTGCCGAAGCGATCCTTCGAGCCTTCTCGACCGAGTCGGTGACAGGGCCTCATGGACGGGTGAAAGTACGCGTAAGCGGCAAGGCCGACCGAGCCGAGGGACTCCCACGCCTCCGGGATACGAATACCTCACTCATCACCTTCCGCGAGAAGCAACTCTCGCTCGCACAAACATCCCTGTTACCGACAAAAAGTCCAGATACTCGAAACAAGAGAAAAAGAGACGCAGCTTTACAACGCAGCGAGGGTGTGTGTTCTGGCCTCGACGGCCGCACAAAGCAAACGCTACAAGACAATCTGATCCTGCAGGTTCGGGTCTTGACGCTGGAAGGGGGCAGCAACACCCTCGGCATCGACGGCACCTTCAGCGAGGCCCGACCTAGCCTCGGACGGTGACGCGGTCCGAGGTTCTCCGCTCTGAAGGACGACGTCATCACCACGCCCGGGCAATCGCTCCCAGGGACTTCTCCGGGAATCCGGCCCGAGTAGGCGGCTCGGCCGGTTACCCCTGGGGCCTCGGCCAACCATCTTCCAAGGGCGCCAGCCCGACCTGAGGCCTCGGCTGATCAACTCCGACGTCGATCCCGCCAACGGATAACCCGGCTAGGCTCCGGCCAACCAGGTTTCATTTTCAAGCCGACTCCACCTCTGTTCATACTGATATCGCTACCCCTGGCCTCGACTCGTCGAAGAGCGGCCGAGGGGTCTCTTTAACTAAGCTAGAGGAGCCTCGGGCAGCAGGGCCGACCGAGCCGAGGGACTCCTACGCCTCCGGGATACGGATACCTCACTCGTCACCTTGACATGGGGCGACTCATGCTTGGTGAAGCGGTTCAGATAATCAACGGACGAGTCTTAGTGCTCAAAAATGAGGAAAAAACACGGCTCCGTGCCGAAGTTACATACATGTTCAGGCCTCGACAGCCGCAATGAACAAAAAACCCTGGCATTCGAAGTGCCATTACAAACGGAACTCCGGTTCCCCCTCCGCAGGTACGAACAACCCCACTCGATAGGGGTGGGCCTGCGGAGCAACAGAAGACCGACGAACGACTTGTCATCGCCCGCCCCAGCAGCGGCGACGATAAAGACTTCTGTCCCGGGGGGCCGAACAGCAGCAGCGATGACCTCAGGGCGGATGCTGCTGCCAGGAGGCCCCCGCCCATGCCCAAACTCGAGAGGCAAGGACGGGCAGAAGGCCGTAGAGTTGGAGGTCGGTCCGTGGCCAGCCTTGGCTATCACGCCGGCGGAAGAACCTCTTCCAGCTGTCGTGGCAGACGCCGGCGCCGCGAGCGGCTCCGAAGCCACTCGCGTCCAAAAGCTAGGCACGCTGCAGATGCCAGCGCCATGAACGACAACCGCTCCTCCCTCCGATCACTGAGTGAAGGAGCGGGCCGCCGCCCACGCGGGGGCCGACCTCAACACGGCACACTCCCCTCCCCAGCCCTGGTGATGAAAATCCTTGAGGCTGAGGGAGGGGCAGAGGCCGCAGCCCGGCTCGCTTTCCCCCGCCATCAAGCCGGAGGTCACTGCCTTGGGTGACCGCCGGCGGAGGGGTGCAGCCGGGCTGCATGATGAAAATCCTTGAAGCCGAACGATGGCTGAAAGGTACCAACTCCCACGGAGTTGTGTTCCTCCAACGATGGGGCGAAAAGACGGCGGTTTCCCCCATCCGGGGGCTTGAAAGGTGGAAAGACACGGTGCATAAGGGAGGAAGAAGACATGGTCGCCTTACGAAAGGGGTCGCCCTCCTTTTAAAGGCGACTCTCCCTGCTTGCACCCCCAACCGTCACGGGCTGAGTCTTCTCCAACACGCTTCAAAGCCCTCCCCTGCGGCACGGGGGCTGGGTCCCGCATGTCATGCAGACCGGCTCCGAGCAGAAGAAGCCAAACCGCCGCGCGTGGTGCACGCAACCGCCCAGCGGTTACAAGTGACCCTCCACTTTTGCCCAGACCAACGGGTGAAAGGGGCGGGCAGCCATGCAGGCGGCATGCAACCGCGCCAAGTGGACGCGCTTCTCCGACTCCCGACACGCCAGCATGGAGGCCCAGGCCCACGCGTCGCGCGACCGGCGCGCCGGATGCTGCATGCAAGCAACTGTACCGCCTGTGCCACCACCGCGCCTCCTCGATTACGGAACCAATACCGCGACTCGAGGCGACCCAGCGCGCGACCCAGCAGCGCCAGCCTGACGCGGCGGCCAACGCGGCCAAAGGTGGGCCGGCAGTAATGACGGTGGCAGGCGCGGGGAGCAGTGGTCACGTCGTCAGCCAAGCTCACGTCCCATCCGGAGGCAGCGAGAGAACCCCCTCTCACGGCGTGAAGACAACGCGCCCGTGATTCGTTCCTCGAACGGCTCGCGCACGCGCAACGGCCGCCCTGCCAACTACTCGCCCCGTCACATTAACTCCGCGGCTAGACAGGCGGCGCTTCTGGCAGGAGCAGCGGGCGACGCTTCGCCTTCGCCGAAACAACCGCGCCAAAAAAGGTACGCCGCGTCGTTCGGTTTCGTATCCTTTTTCCTTTTTTCCTCTTTCTCTATCTCTTGCGACAGGGACCGGGAAAGGGGGATACCCCGAAAGGGATCCTTCCCCGTGAAGGAACTAGGCTCCGAGCCTCCTTACTGATCAGGGGTTCGAAGGCTGGCCCCCCGAAGGGTTCAACAGCCGCCTCAGATCGCGTGGGCCCTACACCCACTACTGGTCAGAGGTTCGAAGGCCGGCCCCCCGAAGGGTTCCACGGCCGCCTCAGGCTACCCGGGCTCCGCGCCCATTACTGATCAGGGGTTCGAAGGCTGGCCCCCGAAGGGTTCACAGTCGCCCCAGACGCCGAGCGAGGGATGACCAGGGGTACGTTCGATACATAACCAAGGCTCGGGCTGCGCTCCCGAGGTACCCTAGGACATTTCCGAGACCAGCGGGAGCGATCTTGTAACGGAATCCCATCGGAGGGAGGCATCGAGCCCTCGGACCCCGTCGCCAGGGGACCGGGTCCGGCAGATCACCCGCAGGTACTTTTGGGCGTGCCTCTGGGCCCCTAGCCGACCCCCAACGAACGGGGCACGGATGTCCACTCGGATTACCCGCTTGCAGCTCACCGGAGACACCATGTTCGGTGCCCATCGAGGGTAACATGACACTCTCCCCCCTCCTCCTTGCGGAAAGGCGACGTAGGGGCGTATGTAAAAAAGCCGAGTCTGTCCCTGATCGCCCTCTCGCCCTGTGCGGAGGCTCGGGGGCTGCTCTCGCAAACCCGGCTCCGGCCGAACCGTTGACAGCGTCAACATACCAGCCCGAGAACTTGGGCCCCGACCGTGCACCCGGGCTACGGCCAGTTCGCATGAGGGAACCACCAGACCAGCCGAAGCATTACGCAAGGCATTAAGACCTCGAAGGAGTGAAACCACTCCTCCGAGGCCTCGGGGGCTACACCCGGCGGGTGCGCTCGCGCGCACCCACCGGAACAAAATGCAACCGAGAAAGGCTGGTCCCCTTGCAAAAAAGTGCGACGAAAGCCTCCAAGCGAGTGCTAACACTCCCTTCGAGGCTCGGGGGCTACTGTCGGGGACCATAATTAGGGGTACCCTCAAGACGCCTAATTCTCAGCTGGTAACCCCCATCAGCATAAAGCTGCAGAGGCCTGATGGGTGCGATTAAGTCAGGGATCAGTCCATACGAGCGACTCGATCACGCCTCGCCCGAGCCTAGCCTCGGGCAAGGGCAGCCGACCTCGAGGGGTTTCCGTCTCGCCCGAGGCCCCCCTTTTAACGGCGGACACATCTCCGGCTCGCCCGAGGCCTTGCCTTCGCTAAGAAGCAACCCTGACTAAATCGCCGCGCCGACCGACCGAGTCGCAGGAGCATTTAACGCAAAGGCAGCCTGACACCTTTATCCTGACGCGCGCCCCCCGGCAGAGCCGAAGTGACCGCCGTCACTTCGCCGCTCCACTGACCGGTCTGACAGAAGGACAGCGCCGCCTGCGCCACTCCGACTGCAGTGCCACTTGACAGAGTGAGACTGACAGGCAGTCAGGCCTTGCCAAAGGCGCCATAGGAAGCTCCGCCCGACTCAGGGCTCGGACTCGGGCTAGGCCCCGGAAGACGGCGAACTCCGGTCCGCCCGACCCAGGGCTCGGACTCGGGCTAAGGCCCCGGAAGACGGCGAACTCCGCTCCGCCCGACCCAGGGCTCGGACTCGGGCTAAGGCCCCGGAAGACGGCGAACTCCGCTCCGCCGGACCCAGGGCTCGGACTCGGGCTAGGCCCCAGAAGACGACGAACTCCGCTTCGCCCGACCCCAGGGGTCGGACTCCGCCCTGGCCTCTGCCGAACGACCTCCGCCTCGCCCGACCTAGGAGCTCGGGCTCGGCCTCGGCCATGAAAGACAGACTCGACCTCGGCTTCGGAGGAGCCTCCACGTCGCCCGACCTAGGGCACAAGCCCGCCACGTCAACAGGAAGCGCCATCATCACCCTACCCCGAGCCGACTCGGGCCGCAGAGAACAAGACTGGTGTCCCATCTGGCTAGCTCCGCCAGATAGGCAATGATGGCGCCCCGCTAGCCCCGTGACGACGGCGGCTCTCAGCTCCCTTACGGAAGCAGGGGGACGTCAGCAAGGACCCAACCGCTCCGACAGCTGTCCCTCCGCCAGGCTCCGTTGCTCCTCCGACAGCCACGACACCACACCAGCTGGGTGCCAAGATCTCTCCGGCTGCCACATTGGCATGTACTTAGGGCGCTAGCTCTCCCCCGCTAGACACGTAGCACTCTGCTACACCCCCATTGTACACCTGGATCCTCTCCTTACGCCTATAAAAGGAAGGACCAGGGCCTTCTTAGAGAAGGTTGGCCGCGCGGGGACGAGGACGGGGCAGGCGCTCTCTTGGGGCCGCTCGCTTCCCTCACCCGCGTGGACGCTTGTAACCCCCTACTGCAAGCGCACCCGACCTGGGCGCGGGACGAACACGAAGGCCGCGGGATTTCCACCTCTCTCACGCCCGTCTCCGGCCACCTCGCTTCCCCCCTTCGCGTTCACCCACGCGCTCGACCCATCTGGGCTGTGGCACGCGGCACACTCACTCGTCGGCTTAGGGACCCCCCGGTCTCGAAACGCCGACAAGGAGAGTTTCATGGAGATGAAAAATCGTTTCTTATACAAATTTTAACATGATAATCTTGAAAAAAGTGCCATGAAATTATGATTAAGGCATTCTCGGTTGGAGTTTCGTTCTCATTAAATGACATGTCACCTAAACAAACAAATGACATATCACCTAAACAAACAGGATGACATGATATGCAATTTAATGAGAGATACGAGAGAGTTTTATGGGAGATTAGAGAGTTTCATGATGATAAAACTCTAGATAAGCTGTTTTCTAGATAAATATTAACATAATAGTCTTGTAAACAGTGCGATGAAATTACCTATAGAGAATCTCTACTATATTAAAGCATCAATTATTTTTGGTTCCACGGTTTCACCGTATTCACTTTTTAAAAAGCCCCTTATCTTTTTTTATAATCAATTCGCCGTGCCCTGACTCAGAAGAATCCACATTTAAACATTTAATTGGTAAAAATATAAAATTATATACAAATAGAAATTCTCTAAAATCACATTATCACCTATCTAGCCCACAAAATATATATACCTTTGTGTTTTGTACTTTATATAGTATTTAAGTATAAATAGAAATCGTAGTAAGTGTACGATTACTTTGCTAGTGACCTAATTAGGCCATGTTTAGAAATAAAGTATTTGAAAACTTTAGTTTTGGAATACTACAATTTTGAAATGCCAAGACATATCCACAATTTTTTTACCATAATATTGAAAACTTTGGTCTGAAGCTAACTTTCCAAAACTGTGAAAAAATACAGCATAGCGAAAACTGCAATTTTGAAAACAGAAATTTTGAAGAGTCTACCAAACACTGTACTAGAAAAAAATAACACAATATCTCAAATACTATATTATTCTACAAAACTAAGAAAATAATTCACTTCCAAACATATCCTTATATTATATGTGAGTGAAGCTTTCCTAGATTGCGTACCAAACCGACATGTCTCCAATTAGGCTGGCTCCAACAAGGGCCCCTAAAGGGTCCTGTACCCTAAATATAGAGGACGAGGACGTCCTCTACCCCCTCCAGCAACGTCCTCTAAACGGTCCTCTAAATTTAGAGAACGCTGCTGGATCCTCTATATGTAGAGTTTCTCTAAACAGTCCTCTATCCATTTGACTACTTTAAATAACCGGTTTAGCAAAATTAAAATATGTACAATACATTTGAGAGTATGATAAATACGTATGTACAAAAAATAAAATTAAAAAATGTCTTTAATATAGGTATTTGAGTATAGAGGACGTGATTTAGAGGACGTTGTTGGAGAGAAATAAGATATAGAGGATGGAATCTTTTAGAGGAGACTGTAAAGGACAGATATAGAGGATGAATATAGAGGACGTTGTTGGAGACAGCCTTAACGGACTTCGGATCTACTTGAGCCGCAAAATATACCGGGCATATCCCACACGCGTCCCCTCCGTCCTCCGTCCCCTCCGTCCCCTCTTGCCGCAACAGATCGCCAACCCCGACCTCACGTCCTCACCCCACGCCAATGGCGGCCGCTCTGGCGAGCCGTGTGGAGAGTTGGGTGCGGGACCAGGCGGCGCGGCTGCAGCCCTGGGCGGCGGCGCTGCCGCAGGCGCCGCGGTGGCCCTGGCCCCCGCCGCGGCCCGCCTGGCCGTGGCCCGGGGACCGCAGACGCCAGCGGGAACGCATGTTCCGGGAGGAGTACGAACGCCGTAGCAGACAGCTCCGCGAGCTCTGCCGCGCTGTCCGCGTCGACACCGTAGCCGAGCTCCAGGAGTTGCTCTGCGCCATGGTACTCGCCGAGTGCGTCTACAAGGTCCGTGCGTTGGCATCTCCTAAATTTCGTTGCCCGGCTCGTCCTGTACCTTACCGATCACGATTGACGGATCGCTAGATAGATCTGTGCAGCCATTTTCGGCTGGAGATTTGTCCGAATGGTGCATGCGGTAAAAGTAAGCATTAACTGTTATGGTTATGTTGTACGAAAGTTTTTTTTGGAAACTAGAATGTTTATTAGTTGCTGGACATAGAGTTTCCTGCCTCTTCTGGTGGGGGAAGCATAATGAAATCTGCATGTTTGTGTATTTTGTAATGATATGTAGTGTGCCATCCACCAAATGTAGGCACACCATCTTGGGACACTTCTGAGCAAAAACCATCTTGGTATAGTTGCATGTCTGATACTATTAATGTGACATTTCATGCTTTTACCATGAAGAAACATCACCTTATCTTCTGATGTCCTCGCTTGATCTAATTGATCTGGGTCTCAGCTTAATATAACAGTCACGAACCATATAGATTTTCCAGATACGTTGTTTTTATATTTTGTTTCAAGAATTTCTAGTGTCTATTTTCCAACTAGCCTACCTGATCAATATCCTAGGACTCACTATGCTGCCCAACTAGTGCCTTGCAAATGGATTGCATGAAATGCTTGAATGCCTATACTGAGCCTAGCTTCCCATTGTACTGACACATTGCATTATTTCGCTCATTCGTCCTCATTTACAAATGTCTGATCATCATCTCTCCCATGATGCAATTTCCTGAATGTTCTGACATATATGATTTGGTACTTATAACTTGCCACTGTATGGTTACAAAGTGACATCCGTTGTCAATCAGAAGAAAAAAAATATTTGCTAGGATAGTGACAACTAAAGCCTTTCCCAACTGGACAAGGCTTTGTTTTTGTTAATAGTTGTATGCTTTTGCAGAGACCTGTTTCTGAGATGATGAGATATATCAACAAGTTTAAGTCTGATTTTGGTGGAAATGTTGTGTCCCTGGAGCGTGTTCAACCATCCTTGGATCATGTACCACATCGGTAACCAAAAAGCTAAAGCCCACTTAGAGGTTCAATATTTGTTGTGGCAGTTCTTTGCAAAAAGTTTGTAATCAAGGACTACAATCAAATACAATTGAGCTATTTTTTATGCAACTCTAATCTCAAGTAGGTCAAGTAACCATGTACAATCCTTGCTTTATCTAAGCTCCCTTAGATAAAGACACAGAAGGGCAGACTTGGTGCAGTGGTGAGAGCTGTCTCACCGAGTCACCAGGTAGTGGTTTGAAGCAACCCCTCTGCATTTGCAGGGGAAAGGCTTCCCTCAGTTTATCCCTTTTCTAGATACCAGCCATGTGGGAGCTTCTGCCACTGGGTTTGCCTGCTCTTAGATAAAGACACAAAAAATAGTCCTTTCTGTAATTACTGTGAGTATGGGGCAAATTATGTTATGGGATGTCCTAAATGCGTGATCTTTGCTGGAAAGCAAATAGTCAATCTAAAAAATTACTTCTGCTCCTGGACAATCCTGTAGGTTGGATCTTTACACAATATCTATATATTTATGCTGATTATCCAATATCCATTCCTTATTTTAAGTAGTCCAAATAATGACAATCTGCACATGATTCTGCTGTATTTTTTTATATAAATCCAATCACTGGTGAAATTATATAGGTATCTGTTAGCAGAGGCTGGTGACACCCTATTTGCTACATTTATTGGCACAAAGCAGTACAAGTAAGAGTTTGATGGAACTTCAGACTCTCAAATGTCCATTATGTTTGCAGTAATACAATTGCATCAACTATTCGTTTTTTCCTCATACAGAGATATTATTGCTGATGTGAACATATTCCAAGGGACCTTATTTCATGAAGATACTGCTCATGATTTAGCTCCTGATGTTGACCCTGAACAAAATGATACCCAAAGGGGTGAGGAAAGCCATGGGAAATCTTACCGAGAAACATCAAAGAAGCTAAGAAAACCAAAACCTGCAGTGCACCGAGTATGCATCTTCATCCTGAATCAGTTCATCTTGTGTATACCATTGTGGTTATGTTTTGGTGATTTGCCTAACTTAATATACCATACAGGGTTTCTTGGCTCGTGCTAATGGAATTCCAGCACTGGACCTATACAATCTTGCACAGAAAAGAAACAGGAAACTTGTTCTTTGTGGACACTCACTTGGTGGGGCGGTAGGTACCCGTAGATAATATACATTATCTCATTATTTGCTCATACATCTTCAATACAACTGCAGGTTGCTGCATTGGCTACTCTTGCAATTTTGAGAGTTATTGCTACCACTTCATCTGAAGAGGATAACAGGCTTCATGTGAAGTGCATCACCTTCTCTCAGCCACCTGTTGGGAATGCTGCTTTAAGAGAGTAAGTTTCTTTAGATGTAGCTAGAATGCTGAACTTGATTGAGCATACGACTATTAGAAAATACTATTAGCTAACGCTGCTTATCTGGAGAAAGGTAAGTTTAACAGGTTTGATGCTATCGAAATTGCTCCTTTATTCATTTGTTTTCCTTTTTGTTAGTTATGTTCACAAAAGAGGATGGCAGGACTACTTCAAATCCTATTGTATTCCAGAAGACTTGGTACCACGCATTCTGTCTCCAGCTTATTTTCACCACTACAATGTCCAGACACCTGAAGCATCTTTTACAAATAAAACTGATGTGAAATCTGAAGAAGTTATGGAGGCAAGTGGGGAAAGGCCCAGAGGAAACAACAGGGAACACCTCGTTCTCGGTGTTGGTCCAGTGCAAAAGTCATTTTGGAGGCTTTCAAAACTTGTTCCCTTGGAAGGGGTGCGGAAAAGCTTAAGTGCAATTCAAAAACAAACAAATGTTTTTGGGAAGGCACCATCACAATTGGATAGCTATTTGCAATCAAAGGTTGATGAATCAGAAGAACCACCTCAATCTCTTGAGATTCAAGAAAGTTCACAAGGAATTGCTCTTACCCCTTTATCGGATAAAGATGGAGGGACCACTGAAGATAATAATAGGACTGAGAAAATAAATGCATCTGAAGCAGGGGGGTCTAAACGCTGGAGCAGGGTACCTTCTTTGCCTTCATATGTGCCATTTGGTGAGGTTAGTAACATATACTTTCATTACATATGGACTCACCCACCTTTTTTTGGGGAGGGGGTCTTGTTTGTAGCCCCCTTCTTTCGAACACAATAGAACTGTGTATCTTTGTATTAAAGAAGAGGAAAGGGTACAATCCCTGAGTAGTGGTTACATACCCACACCCTTAATTCTTAGGTTGTGTTTGGTTTGATGGATATCCGTGGATGGGAGATGATAGTCCATGGACCAGCGGTGTTTGGATGACAGTCGCGTTGAATATGGATATCCCAAACAGGAGAATATTCTCCAAGATGCTGGATATTCCTGCCACCAAAAAATTTCTCATCCATGTTTTCTAATCTTTGTCATTAGCAAATAATTAAGGATGTTAGTATGTTATATTATTGTTTAGTAATTATGATGGCAAGATTAATTTTAGTAAGTGCTAATATTTTGATTAGTGCATGTTTTGTGTGCCAATTAGGATAATAGTGGTGTTAGTTAATATATTTTATCTGTAATTAGTGATTATTATGACAAAATTAGTGTTAGTGCATATTTATTAGTGTATAATTAGTTTTATTTTTAAAACAATATAAAAAATTAGTCAAGTATTCTCATCTCATCTACTCTCATCTATCTAACCAAACAAAAAAGTGGCTCTCCTCATCTATCCAACCAAATAGACATCATAGAGATCCATACCCCAAGTTCATGGATGGCCATATCCCATATCCCATCCATCCTTGTCCTGATACTAAACACACCCTTAGTGTACATGTGTTCCTGTGATGAAACTAAAATCGACCACAACAAAGCTTAATCACTAAGTGCTAGAGCAAGAGGGAGAGCCCTTGACCCCCAACCATACCCCAGAGCTGTGTCTGCTTCTGCAAGCAGTAAGACATGCCATATTTCGGGCAGTGCCATCAAAGTCACAGCGATCCTGATGCTTCCAAAGAGTGAGTCCACTATCCAAGCCCCAAGACTTTTTTCTCGAAAATGCAGGAGAGCTGCGCTTTTTTGTATTAAGAAGAAGAGAGCAAGGTCTAAAATAGACCAAAGTCATACAACAAACACCTCATGGTGGTCAGCACCTTACATACATGAACTTATCCATCTAAACATGAACTACCAAAGGACACCTAAGGGAGGGGGCAGGGCCTGAAGATACAAGAGTTGAGGCCTTGTTGCAGCAGGCCATTTGTTGCCTCACTAGCTCTGCAACACCAGCCATCAAAGGACAAATCTCCAAGTGAAGGAGGCAAAACTTGAGGCCAACATGCTGCATGAGACTAAACCAAAATTGTTTCTCAAAGACAGTTTTCAGCTCCTATTTAACATGATATTCACTGCCCCTTTGTTGCAGTTTGGAATCCTCAATTTGGTAGGGGAGATTTACATATTTGCACATACCTTAACATGAAGCACAACTTCGCATGTAAACGAATCTGTTGGAACATAAAAATTTCCAGCCACAAGATGGAAGATCATACATGGCTTAGCACAAAAGAGCTACAATTTTATTGTAAAAATATTACCTGTGCCATTTATACATTTTCTCTAATTTGACTCATTATGTCACAATGCTCTGTCTCAAGATATTTGTTATTGGCTTGTTTGAGCTTTGAAAATGTGACAAGTCTGAAACTTGCTTGTTCCTAAGATTAGGTAATGGAAGTTTGACATATATATGTTATTTATTTATATAATCTTACTGTGCCATGCCTATTGATGCGCTTATTTTATGTTTGCTTATTGTCAAACTCTAGAAATTATCATACTTCGAAAAAAATAATGCAGCAAAAGATTAGTTTTGCTATGTGCTACCCATACACTCTTGTAAGGGGCCTAACTAATTACTCATGGTACATCTATATCTTCAATGTCTTTGAGCTTTAACTTCTGTCATGAAAATATTATTATTGTTTTCAGCTTTACCTATTGGGAGATTCATCAGTCAATACACTTTCAGATTCAGAATACTCCAAGATGACGTCGGTATGAGCTTCTTATTTTGGTGCTCATTCCGCTTATTCTAGAAAGCTAAAACATAGGGAGCATGCTTTATTTTTTCTTTGATTTTTGGTTTTGAGTTTATTACTATATTGGGTCCACTCATTTTCATGCTATATTTTGGCAAAGGCATGTGCAGGTGCAGTCTGTTATATCGGAGTTAAGAGAGCGTTTGCAGTCGCACTCAATGAAGTCCTATAGGGCTAGATTTCAAAAGTAAGACCCATTATCAGGTTATCTTGAACTACATTAGCTCTTTGCCAAAACCTTCATCTTCCATCTCACTGGGCCTTGTTATTATGAAACTTTCATCTTCATACCAGACTTGACCCTGAAGTTATTATGTTCTCCAATCTCAAACTTTGCATGGATTCTTCATAAACAGCTACATCATGATAGAGAATAAAAGGAAATTTGTATTCTTTGTAATACTAACTCTTTCCTATTATTTGCTATGAAAGTTAGATAAGGTATCCTAAATGCTGCACTTAACGTGGGGAAAATGTGATTATCTTGTGTTAGTGTGACTCAATACCTGATTTCTTATATTAATCGCAAGGAAGCCTACGTTAACTCATAATTTTTGGAAAATAGCCGCAACTGGCTCTTTTTGAAAGTGCTAAATCTGATCCTTTCCTAGTTTGGCAGAGTTAAATACACTGGCGGTCCTTAAACTTGTGTCTCTATGCCACTTAGTCTCATGAACTTTCAAAACTGAAACCTAACCCCCTAGACTTGTTAAGTCGTGTATGCAGGTCCGTACCCCTTCAGGTGGTTACTGACTAGGATAAAACTTCATAAAAAGCACCCTGCTATAGTCACCTTCAGCCCAGAAGAGCGGTAAGATCAAAATGGTGGTGGACTAGCTCGCCGAGGTGGAAAATTTGGTGAAGCAGGTGATGTGTTCGGCACTAGTGAGATATTGGCATGTCTCACCTCCTCTCAGCTGTCCATGCTGCTGTGACACCATTGCTCTCTCTGCCTTCTACTTCAAAGAGGCTCTACGCCTAAAGCTCGATGCCTACAAGGCCATCTTCGAGGTCTGCCTCACACTCCAATTCGCGCACTTCACCTGCATCTAGGCCATGGTCGACGAGCTTGGTGGTGCCGCCTACATCTACATGCTCGACTTCAACATCGGCGTCGGCGAGTAACGAGTGCCACCGTTACTCATGCAGGAGCTGGCCCAACACAGACTGTGCATGGTGCTCAAGGTCACACCACATGGTGCCCAACACAGACTATGCATTGGTGTCGATGGCATCACACCACTTGCTTGAGTTGCATCTCGTCCACGAGAATATATCCAACTTTGCGGCCAAGACCCCATGTCCCATTCCAGTTTGCCTTCAACCTTGACGCTATGGACCCCGCAGAGATCCTCACTGTTGCTGCTGGTGACATGATCGTGTTCCACCTCCCACCTGGCTTAGTGCACGTCCACACGGTGCCATCCATCCTTCACCTTGTCTAGCGCCTTGGTGCCAAATTTGTCTCTGTGGACCGCAAGGAGCTGCTCTTCACCATGCATATGTTCCAGGCGTTGTAGTATTGTGTGTTCCTACTGGAATCTCTGGACGCCGTTTGTGCGCGAGCATGGCCACAAGTGCGTTGGACAATGTTAAGTTAGGATGCTGGAGGAGCGATGCAGTGAAGGAAGTAGATGGGATCGAATAGGGACTTGGGACTACGACGACACAACCATAGGTGCACAGACTCGGAGTGGAACTTGGCGCAGGCACACTAGAGGCTTTAGACCGACGTTGTAGTCCTGTATTGGGCCTAGGCCCACCTACCACTATTATTAATACATCACCAAACCTTGGTTTAGGGTTAGGGTTTCACTTCCAATACGTCGGGGAGGGGAGTGGCTGCATCGCCGGGGAGGGAACGGGCGGAGTTCGTGCCGCCAGGGAGAAGGGGAGGCGCGCTGCCAACCTCCGCGCCGCCAGGGTGAAGAGGGGCCATGGCCATGCCGCGCCTATGGATGACAATGGGCTCTAAATTTTACACTATAAGATTTAAGGATCAGATTGGATTAGGATCGAGACCTATTTCTATTCATTTTTGAACTATCATTTATTTAGAGCCCTACCATTTTGTAAAGAAGCATTTGGATCGCGATCCATTACCACCCCTAGCCGCGCCAGGGGCACCGGCGGTAGTAGAGGGGACCGAGGATGCTGGCCGCACACACCGCTGGTAGATGTGGGTGGGATGGGATACCGCCTTGGAGGGAAGACGATTGAGGAGGTAGGTGGCTGTGTTCAGGGCCTCAACCTAGTAGCGGGCGGGAAGAGAAGCCTGAAAGAGGAGGCAACACAACATGTTGGTGGTGGTGTGAATCATGCGCTCGGCACGACCATTCTGAGGGGAGGTGTGATAATGGACGGGAATTTTATAACTCCACGTCTCACATCTTTTTTCTCTCTCACAGCATGCAACTGCGGATGTCGTGCCCTCACAAACTTGCCCCTTACTCTTCTCCTTGTCTTTTCCTCGGGTACTCCCCTGATCACAAGGGATATCGGTGCCTCGATCTTCTCACCCACCGCATCATCATCTCTCGTCATGTTGTCTTTGATTGCTAACTCCTCCCCACCTTGCGACCTTGATTCCCTCTTCGATGACGCTTGCGTCGATGTTCCTCTTCCACTGCCCTCTTTCACGCCGCATGTGGACACGTCAACTGTGACCCACGCGACCGCGCCACGTTTGCCTGTGCCACACGTGGCCCCATCGCCATCACCTGCCCCACACGCGTCCTCGTCATCTCTGTCCGCGCCAGCGTGGCCCCGTCGACTCCGCTTGCGCCATGCGCCGCCCCATCACCCTCGTCTGTGCCCGGCGTGGCCCCATCGCCTGCGCCCCTCGCGGCATGCTACACTGATCCCACCAGCTATTGGAGTCATGCCGGGGCATTGCAGTATCTCGTTTTCACCCGGACTGACATCGTCTACACCGTCCAGCAAGTGTGCATCCATATGCATGCCCCGCGGGAGCCACATCTCACCACTATGAAGCGGATCCTGCGGTACCTCCAGGGCATTACCGACTTTGGCCTCCTTTGACGATCTGTGACCACCGACCTCGTTGTCTACACCGACGCCGATTGGGCTGGTTGTCCTGACACGCGCCGGTCCACCTCCGGTTTCACCGTGTTCCTTGGAGACAGTCTCTTGGTCCTCGAAGCGGCAGCCAGTCGTCTCCCCCTCCAGCGTCGAGGCCGAGTACCACGCTGTGGCTAACGATGCTGCCGAGGCGACGTGGCTACGTCAGCTGTTTCAGGAGCTGCACAATCCGCTGACGCGGAACACACTTGTCTGTTGTGAGTTTGTGACAACGCCAGTGCCATGTAACTCTCCACCAACCCTATCCAACACCAGCGCACGAAGCATGTCGAGCTCGACCTCCACTTTGTCTGCGAGCGTGTCGCCGTTGGGATGTGCGTGTACTTCATGTCCTGACTGCTTCTCAGTTCGCCGGCATCTTCACCAAGGGCCTCTCTATGTCGGTGTTTGAGGAATTTCGGTCTAGTCTTAACATCTGCCGTGGCTAGAGTTTCGACTGCGGGGGGTGTTAGCTGTGCTGTGTGCATACTGATGTGTGTTTGTCCTTGTATTGGGCCTAAGCCCACCTACCACTATTATTAATGCATCACCCAACCTTGGTTTAGGGTTAGGGTTTTACTTATGTCTCTCATGTACTATATATCCCTTAAGGCTATCTCCAGCAGCTTACTTATCCGCATCTCCTATTTCAAACTCCACCCTTTAAGCCTAAGCGGTGGTTGACTTATGCATTTAAGCATTTTTTTAATTGTGTTATATCGTTCAGTCAGTCTCATTAAATAAATGGACTACAACTAATGTTGTTTCTTTTTGCAGAATATATGATTCATGCATGTGTGCAAATGCTCCCATTTTTACTGGCATTGAGCAATTGCCACAATTTTCACATCTACAAGAATTAATTGGTCTAACAGCTACTGATTCTGTTGAACTTGGAGATATCGTGGACCCTCCTGTTATCCGAACTGCTACTTCTATCCTTCCTCTTGGATGGACTGGACTCCCTGGTGGTAAAAATGCTGAGCCACTGAAAGTTGATATAATTGGGCATGACCTACAAATGTGCACTCTTTTCCAGGCACAAATAAATGGAAACTGGTATGAATTTAGTGAAGTATTTTACAAATTTTGGGGAAAAAGTCCCAACAGAGTATTTTTTTTAATTAACAATGTAAATGGGTATTCACTATAAGTTTTTGGTAACATTTTAAAGAAAAATTGTTGCCTTCTATCTTGCGATACTCCAGTCTTTAGATCGTCTAGAACATTGAGGTCATGATGCTCAAGATCTAACTTTTTAAAAACTGTCATTCAAAAACAATTCTGTGTAGGCTAGTGCAATGCATATGAAGTTTGAAACCATCAGTGAACTACATGCTTTGTGGACTTTGAAATCATCTATATTGAACATATAAATGGATCATATAATTGGTTATTTCATAATTAAGGCTTGTGTCAGTGTGGCTAGCAGTAGTATTACTGTAAAATACTTTTTATGTTTACTTATTGCATTGGATTGATTGGTTACTGTGTACAAGATTTACTCGAGTGTTATATCTGTAAGTATTCCACATTTTAATTAGTAGCCTTTGTATACAGGTATTCCACAGTAATAGAGACTCTACCATCAGCTACTTCATACTCACCAAATGGAGAACTGCAACCCACATTACAGAAAATGCGGATTCTTGTTGGACAACCACTAAAGCAGCCTCCAAATTACATTAGTGGGGATTTCATGATTCCTGTGATGGCAGGTGCTGATTCAACACCCGACTTTGGATTTGAGTCATTTTTTGAAGATAAAGATTGCTGCAAGGGTTTGAGTGGATTTCTAATATATGGGACAAGTGATTTTGTAACTGTACGTAAAGAGGTCCACGTTAGGACTCGGAGAGTGCGATTGCTTGGATTAGAGGTATCTCCATGTATTTAGGTATTGTTATAATATGTCCCTTTACTTATGTTCTATGGAAATGCTACATATAGTATATATTTGTCTGATGCAGGGGGCAGGCAAAACATCCCTGCTTAAAGCAATGTTAGGACAAGTTAAAGAAAGAAATAGCACTGTTCTTGAATGCATACATGTCGATTTGCATGGCAAGGGAATATCAAATGGATTGTGCTACATAGATTCGACAACGGTAAACTTGCAGGTACTGTTGCTACCTTTTGTTCTCTTAATCTGTTCTGTCAAGAATCTACCATTGGCTTTTGGTGCAGTATAAACCATTTTAAAATGGTGGCACTTGTTTTCAAGTTTGACAGTGGAGTTATGTGCTTTTGGTGCAGTATAAACCATTTTAAAATGGTGGCACTTCTTTTCAAGTTTCACAGTGGAGTTATGTACTGAAACAACTGAAACTGTATTATCCTCTAGATTTTACACAACTGCACTGTGCTTGCCTGCACCATTCAGGAGTGTTGTATGGAAAGTATACTAGAGTTGTGTGACATGAAATTATAGATGTGTGGATTCGAAAATCATCTGAAAATCAAAACTATGCTTTGCTCCATTTTTACCACTCAATGCCTATTTTTTCCCCTTACATCACTGATGGAGTCTTTTTATCTAGAATGCCTTCCATTACCTTTGAAATGTGTAATTGATCATTATTATTACTGGTTTTTATGGTTCATAGAAGAGCAGAGCAGCTACATGGTGAATAATTTGTTCCCGGTTCTTGTCCGGTGATTTACTTTATGGTCACTGAAGTTTTTTTTTTGCTCTACCCTGAATAACCACTAATAGCTATTATGGACTTGTCTTCTATCAGGAGCTACCTTTGGAGGTTGGGCGGTTCAAAGAAGAACTGTTGTTAGGACTCCATGATATCAGCAGGAAGACTGACCTTGTTATTGCGGTGCATAACCTAGCACACCGAATTCCACAGTATCAACGGTCCAATACTTCTCAGCCTCAGCCTGCTCTTTCACTTCTCTTGGATGAAGCTAAGGCGCTAAGCATTCCTTGGATTCTTGCAATAACCAACAAATTCTCTGTTAGTGCGCATGAGCAGAACAGATTGATCAGCTCAGCTATGGAAGCATATCAAGTTTCTCCTGAGATGACAAAAGTTGTTAACTCTTCCCCATTTCTGATGCCAAGTGCTAGAAACAGTTTGCAGCAGATCAGATCAGCTACTGGGAAGTTGAAGAAGGATCCAGCAAATAGATCTGGTTATCTTCCTGTAAACTTTGGATTGTCATCATTTCAGAGGAAGGACATTGTTATGCATGTGGAGGGTGTTAGTTCCCTTCGTCAACTTGTACATCAAGTAGTCCTCAACAATGAAGAAACAGCATTTGAGGTACATTTTTTTGTATTCATTATGTTTGTTTCGAGTGGAGCACAGGGAAAAAAATCATAACTTCACATATGTGATATGATTGCAAGCGTCTTAGAAACTTTCACGCTTGACACTAACCCTGAACACATATGAAGGCTTGATACTAACCCTGAATACGGCATGATGAACAGGAACTTGCTCGTGAGAGATTGTTGAAGGAGCTAGCGTCAGAGAAAGCAGCGTCCCTGCAAGTGAAGCAGAAGCCCCCGAAAAGAGATGGCTCTGTTACAGCTGCTGCTGTAGGTGCATCTCTGGGCGCGGGCCTGGGAATTGTAATGGCTGTGATAATGGGGGCAGCATCAGCCCTTCGAAAGCCGTGATTCATGTATTCTTTTGATCCATTATTTATTTCTTGATTTAAGGATGTCTGAACAAAAGCACTAGTGTAGGCATGAAAAATGAAATTTTAGGGCAGAATAGTTAGCTGATACCGTAGTGCCACATTTTGGCTGTGTATAGAATGTAGGTTAAGCCTTTTTTTTTGCTGATCTGAATTTTGTTGTGTTACTGGAGTATGGCTTGGATATGTTCTAACATCATGTTTTAATTTAGTTATAAATCTGTATCATGTCTATGACCACTAGTCAATTTACTATCTTTTTTATTATTTTATTCTTTTCTAACTTGGCTAAAAATTATATTAAAATTACAAAGCAGGTTTCTGAAGAATGCGTCTATATTGAGGGCAATAGAGGATAATGAGTTGAGGCGAGAGGCAAGACGATCAGGGTAGTAGGGGACAACGGTGATCGCGTCGCTGCTCCCCGGAGATTTTGGCAATTCCCATTTCGTCCCTTCCTGACGGCCCTTTTAACGCAAACACTATCTTCTTGATTCGGAGAGAGCTCGTAACAGAATAGAGTTACCCTGCTGGAGTGATTCCCACTCCATTCCTAATTTTCTAATTGCAATTATAAGAAGTTTTGCCTTTTCTAAAATTAATATATCTAGAAAAATTAAAACGTCTTACAATTTGAAAGAAAACGTCTTAGAATTTAAAAGAGAGAATATTTACATATAGTATAAAGTACCTTCTACTATCCGTACTCTCACGATAAAGACTTAGCTCATTTCCAACAAGAAGACCCCACGGTGAGATTGTGATGAGATCGATGGACCAAGGTAGGAGTTCCGTTTGGCAGCCGTATGGACCTCACCATCATTTGCACCAGTGACCATCGCCATCTTGTTTCTACACCATCAACAACTTCAACAACTAGCACCACTTTAAAGAAAATAGACCAAGGCACATTTAATAATAGATTTTGGTGTTCTGATCAATAAAACTAGTTGGACCAACATTATTTGACAGTGTTTTAGTTAAAGTTTAAAGGCTGCAATATAGACTTGGATGAAGGCAAAGTGGTGGTCAAGATGATAAACACCACAAGGTCGATATTAAAAGACACATAGAAGATCTACAACAACATGCAAGACTACAAGACATGAGATGAAACTCAGCTGGACGCAAAAAAGAAAAGAAAAGAAGGCATCACAGGGTGTCGGACCCTGGAGTCAAGGCGTCATACCATATTGTAGCACTATTCTTCTCACATAAGCATCAAACCTTGAACTGTTCACCAGAGAGCGTATGACTGTACGATAGATCCAACCAGCTGAGGGCAGAGTTTCAGACGTGACTGTCAGACCAGACGAACACTATGCACTAGAGGGCACACTGGTTAGTGTGAAAGAGGTGTTGAATCCTAGACTATTGTATGATGGTGGTTATCAGACCGGCCTGAAGGTGTTTGGTAGCTCTCGAGGAGCTGATTGAAGGGCGTCAAACCGTGTGACTATAGTCCAAGGATCATTGAACTAGAGAGTGATGGAGCGAATACAAAATAGTCATTATGTTGTACTGGACAGAATCAAATGGCTACTACATGTAGTACAGGTAGAGAGTGTCGAACCATGAGGAATGGTCCGATGATAGGACTATTAGACCGTCCGATAGTGCACAAATGACTGAGTTGTTTTTCAAAGGCTAGTTCACTCCTTTGGGCTATTCTAAGGAAAATGGATAGAGGTCCATTTGATTATAGAGTTTTGGTGTTTGATGATCAACATAACCAATTGAACTAATATTATTTAATAGTGTTTATGAATATAGTTCAAAGGATGCAAAATGGACTTGGACGGAGGCAAAATGGTGATAAAGAAGATCAACACCTGAAGCAAGATATTAGAAGACTTAATGAAGATCTACAATGATCATGCAAGGGTCCAAGATACAAATGGATGAAGCCCGAACAAAAAAACACAAATAAATAGGTGAAAAACACTCTAGTCAACAATATCAAACATGTTTGAAAAACTGTCTAAAGAGGATTAGGGGGAAGCTTGCACGCTTCTCCATACCTCAGTAAAAATATTGGCATATCAACAAGAATTTGTATCTCTATCGTACTTAAGCTTTCATATTTATATTTGTTAAGGATTTTAAGGAAGTGAATTTGTATGGGGGTAATCACGAGATCGATAACTGAAAGTAAAGGCACAAGGACGCAAGAATTTAGACTAGTCTGGGTATGTTGTGGCTATTGCTTATGATCTATTCTGCTCTGCCCTCCTTTTATAATCCAAGGATGGGGGCAGTTACAAGGAAGGCAAACCCACGCCGTACCAAATAGGGACTCAAATCTAAGAGTCCTGGTCTATCTGGATTACAATGATTCCTATACTTATATCTACAAGGGAATCCCTCATAAATAGAGCCTTATTGTTATTATGAAGATACAATCTGAATCTGCTATAAATCCTACAATCTGCCTTATTTATTCAGGCATGTAGACTTTAATCCGACATGTGGGCCAGGTTCCCCTGAGACCGACTCTAAGTTAGGCCTACAAGTTAGTATCTTCAGAATTGGTGTCTCAAGTACCTTGTATATATCCTTTACAGTATCCCTCGAGTCCGACATAGTAGGGTTACCAACTTGGTTAGTGTTGGGGGCCTCTATTGGCAAGGTCCTTAAGTGTCACATTGTACGATGAAACATGTTTGAGGTAGTACTCAAAAGTTGATGAAGCTAACCTTCGTCTATGCCGGAGGCGAAGCAGAGAAGCTTAACCTTCGAAGGGATCACTGGCAAATGAAGTCAGATACAAAGGTTTTGGCTTCATATCATCAGCATATGAAGTAGGCAATAGAGAAGAGGTTCCAAAAGCCTAGCTGGTACGACGGATGCAAGAAAAGATAGCTCTGCCCTCTCGACTGTTGTAGATCATGTAAATAGGGGTCAAGGGCATACTTATAATTTCATAAGAAGTTGTACCTCTCCACTATAAATAGAGGAACAATGTCATGCATTAGACATGTTGATAAGCAGGGTGCCCTGAAATTGCTCCACCTTTGAAGGTGTTTTTCAACATATCCGAACCCTCCTTTATAAAGTTCGATGGTATCTTTGTAATCACTTATAAGAGAGAAGGAGAAGTTGAACTCATTTCCTTTTAATGTTTATTATATCATCTTCATACTTTGATTCATTGTATAATTGTTATATACATAGATGAAAACATAAATTTATCTCTTATACATAAATATTTCAACCACACCCTACCTTCTCTCATTAATTAACTCTCTTTGAAGATGAGATTTAATTAAGGGGAGAAGACATGGTCTTCTCATTTGTGTTGCCTTGTTTTTGGTTTCCCCTTAGGAGCCTAAAACAAGTGACCAACAGCTAGGTTGGACTCCGTTGTTTTCCTTATGCTAGATGATGTAATCATCATAACAATCTTTGAAATCTCTATCTAGATTCTTAGAAATCATGAACATGCACCTCTAATGCATCTGATAGATGTAGCCCCCGAGTCTTCCTTGGAAAAGTTACTAGCTTAGGTACGTTAGACTCTGCCAATTAAGAATCACTTGCCAGTTCCTCGCTGTATTGCTCCTGAATCATTATTTCTGGTAGTCGAGTTATCCGAGATAAAGTTTAGCTCTCAAGTCCTAGGACTCAGCTGTTTACTGTTCATAACTCAGAAAACACTAAACTAGAGCCTAAAAGGTGCATACCGCTTCAGCTCCTACGATGCCTCATACTTGCACTCAGGGTTATAAGTACCGGAACCAACACTTTCTAGGGTTATGCAAATCCTAGCCTTTAGCTCTCGCCTCCTTACTACCACCGTGATCTAAAAGCACTACTCCCACATCTGTTGCAAACCCCTCATCTAGGTGCAATCACACAACTATGGTTGCCTTCCATCCGCATGAGTTCAAAAATTCAACCATCGAGGTGAAGAATTTGACACTTCTTATGCCTATGAAGCTTTTACCAGAGAAAGACATCATCTAATGAAAGCTTTTAGGCAACAACGAATCATTTCCTATGTTTAATGTTGATCAGATAGTAGTTTTATATCAACACTTTCTCCATGGATTGGGGATCCTACCATCTGACTTCTTAAGGGAACTCTTAGAGTATTATAAGATAGAGCTGATTCATCTGAACCTCAATTCCATATTCCACATCATGATATTTTCCTATCTATTTGAGACCTTGTTGGGAATTCTCGCATTGTTTCCCTTATTCCATTATTTGTTCTTTCTCTGTCCCCATCCTAACAAAGAAAACCAATTGTGGTAGGTGGCGTTGGTGTTCAATTTAGAGCCACTTGCCTGTACCTCGATTGCCCCTTCAAAACCTCATGGAAAACATGGCACATGAAATGGTTCTACATTGATAACCACACCCCAAACTCCTAGAGTTCCTTGGTTAGCATCCTCCCCATTATATTGAGTAGATGAGTGATCCAACATCTAAATTTATTGATGTTGTGGTTGTTGCCTCAAAAAGAATTGTTGAGATGAATGATTTGGGACTTTCGAGTGTCCATGTGGCAGCTGATTGGATTTGATGTCAAGTCCCCCCTTTGAAGTAAAAAAAGCAAATTACATCTAGGAATACGATGGACCAACTGACCCTTCTCGGTCATCTACGGTAGATATCTTAAAAGTCGATGTGAAGGGCTACTTGAAACAAATCTTCTTGAACATTGGTGAGTATCTAGAAGGATGTTTTGTGTAATCTTACCTTCTCACAGTTCCTTGCCCATTGGTACATACAATCTCCTAGTTATTGAATGTTTTTTTTCTGAATTATCCAACTCTATAGCTTGTTGGACTCCAATATAGATGTTGGAATATAATTGGCCAACATAGGAACTAGAATGGGCCCCAAAGAACTATGATGAATCAAGACCCAACCACTTCCCTAAGTAGTAGGGTGAGAGAGCTTCCATGGGCCCCCTCCATCCAACCAAGCTAAAGCTTCGAGGGCATCCAAGAAGAGGAAGAAATTAGAATCCACTAGGAAAGCCCATGAAAAAGCCCTAAGCCCTAGTAATTATTGAAGTCAAAGATTCTCCTGCTCATCGATCAAGGAGTGTAAGAGGTCTAAAACCTCTGAGCTACCGAGAAGACAACTGGGAAAAGGAGGAGGACAAAACCACTGAACCCTCAAATCGTCCAATGACTCCTCACTCGGCCCTAGAGGCTAAAGTCCATGAGGAAACATCCCTTGCACCTAAGAAAAGAATAAAGATATCTATACAGTACAATTCTTTCATAGCCATTATTATGAATAAAGGAATGTATACAAAAGAAAATAATGTAAATGTTACTGTGTTAGGGCATTGACAACTCTACCCAAAGAACATGTGGCCCCACCACCACCGATGGCTCAAGCATCTAAACAAATTTCCATGAAAACGACTCCTTCAGTCGGTGAGGGAGAGTCATCGGCAAAGGTCCCACCAATGAGAGAGCCTGCCGATCCCCCAACCAAAGAGCCCACGAGGGCTTAATCCTCAAGTGCCTAGAGAGCACCCCTTCCAACACACCAATGTCGACCCTAGCTCCAAGGATGTCTCTAACTGAGGCAGATTGAGGAGCTAAGGGTCACGGATCAAACTCATCCCAAAGAGCCCTCGAGTTTATCAACTGAGGCCCCTGCAGGTCCGAGAACTATCCCAGCCCTTGATACACCAACAGGTAAACTAATGGGATCTTGTCTTAGTTAACTTAGAGCCCTTCTAGTTCCACACTTGTCATAATTTTGATATTCCATACACTATCATTGAGGAAGTTGCCTGTGATTGGCGTAACCTAGTGCCTGATGAAGGCTACCAAGTTATTGCTATTTCCTGTGAGTAGTATTTGATTGATGGTATTCACATTAGGAAGGATCGCCATAATCTTGATAAGCCTAGGGCCCAAGCAGAAGAGTTTTATAAGCACTACAAGGTACTTTTTTCCATCTTGTCCATCTAAGTTTTCATACACATGCTAACCCTTTGATTACTAGGCAATCATAGATGAGTTAGCAGAGAAGCCTCTTCTTCTCATATTGACTCATTAGAAATGTCAAATAGCAAGGTCCCTGGAGCAGGACATGGCTAGGGAAAACAAACAACCATCGAGCTGGCCGAGTTAGTGCAGAAGCTCAAGATCAACCTTGATTTGAGCAGTCATGATCTTGAAGTTATGATTTCCTTCTTAGCTAATTTTAATTTTTATATCACCATTCATTGCTCTAGCAACTTCTACATAGCTTACAAATCCCTTGGCCTTTCTCCTGAAGTGGGTAAGGATTCAACCGAGAGGTTAAGCTCAACTATCAAGGCCTAGTACTCGGCTATCCAGGCCAAGGATTTGACCTTGGCCAAGAATAACGAATTGATTAAGTATAATGAAGATCTAAAAGAACCTGGTCGAATTAAAAATGACCTTGAGATGGAGAGGGACACCAATTCGGTGATGTCAGAGAAATTGAATTTAGCTAGAAAGGACAAGGACATGGCTGATGAAGAGTTGTCTAGTAAGTACGTCTTTAGTCCTTGTTTCGATAATTCAGAACACCAATTATAACTCTGTAATCCTTGCAGACACTAAGGAAAGTTTGCCCTTAGTAAAATCTTATCAATTTGTGCTGGTAGACCAGCTATACAAGTCGGAGTCTAGGGCCAAAAATTGGTTCGTTCCACAAAAGTTGGTTGCGCTCCTAGAGCGGATAAAGATATTCACTCAAGTTAGCATGGAGAAGGCTAGTGCTTTAACCTTGGCCCTCACCAGGTCACATTATCCAACAATAGATATCACTCGAGTTCAAGAAGCGGTTGCCACAGACTTCTCAGATGAGAGACTGGAGGATTTTTTTCAACGAGAGCAATTCAGTCGTGACCGAAATCATAGAAGACATTGAGCTTTCCATTTAATAGTAGGAATTTTACAAACACTATTTGGAAGGACCATGTAATATATACTCAGTTTGATGATATTTATTTGTCGTTCGTCTTCTAGTATTTCTCTATATATCCCTTTGTTTGTGAATTGTCCATATAAAGGACCCTATCGAATGACCAAGTCCTTGGAATCGATATCATTGTGCATAGGGATATCGTGACTTTAGCAATTACGGTGATATCATCAATGCAGTGCCCGAGTGAGTGTCACACCTTGTTTTAGCAAATACAAACCACGTATGTGCACAATGATATCATCAATGCAGTGCCCGAGTGAGTGTCACACCTTTGTCACACCTTGTTTTAGCAAATACAAACCACGTATGTGCCAGGATCAAAATCAGATACACAATGATTACATATATGTCACATCAGTGCATAGTGCTCGAATAATAATAAAGAGTATGCAATATTAATACATGTCATACTCATTGACATCACAATGTTCAAAAGTGCTCAAGCAAAATATAAACTAAAATAAAGGGAAGACGAGGAGTACCACAAACCAAACTTTGGAGTGAAACATAGGTACCTCATAATCTGCTTGATAGCCTGCATGTGGAAAGTGTGTGGCAAAGCCTAGAAGCGAGCGCACAGACACACGACAAAATGTATGTCCGACCTCGTCGCTGTCAGGTACTCAGGTACATGAGCGAGCCGATCATGATCTTGTACTCCTTCTGGTCCATGGGCTCGCTGTCCTCATCGGCATCAAGCGCTGTTGTGGTGGACATGGGCGTCGAAAGAGGCTTGGCCTCGCCCATGTCAAACTTATTCTGGACATCCTTTGTGTATTTGCCTTGGTGCACAAAAGTCCCATCTTTGGTCTGCTTGATTTGCAGCTCGAGGAAGAAGTTGAGTTCTCCCATTATGCTCATCTCGAACTCCCTACTCGTAGTATTTGAAAACTTGGAAACAAGAGTATGAAAAGAACCACCAAAGATGGTATCATCCACATATATCTGAACTAAAAGGGTATCATTTCCATGCTTGAGGAGAAAAAGATTTTTATTCACAATGACCATTTTAAAACCCTTTGCAAGCAAGATAAATTTCAAATACTCATACCAGGCTCTAGGGGCTTGTTTCAAACCATACAGAGCGTTTTGGAGTTTAAAAACATAGTTTGGAAACATGGAACTCTCAAAACCAGGGGGCTACCTCACATAAACCTCTTCCTCTATATATCTATTCAGAAAAGCACTTTTGACATTCATTTGAAAAAGTTTAAAAACCTTTAAAGCAGCAAAAGCAAGAAGGATCCTAATGGCTTCTAAACGGGCAACAAGGGCAAATGTTTCCTCATAACCAATACCCTCTTTCTGGCAAAACCTTTGGGCAACCAACCTTGCCTTGTTTGTCACTACCAATCCATCCTCACTTTGCTTGTTTTTGAAAACCCATTTTGTACTGATGGGATGGCAGTTCAAAGAGGTGGCACCAAAACCCAAACCTAGTTTCTTTCAAAATTTTCAAGCTCCTCATGTATAGCATTGACCCAGTTAGGATCAGACAAAGCGTGTCCAACATTCCAGGGCTCAAAAGAAGCAACAAAAGCTAAGTGAGCAAAGTGAGACATCTCATGATACCTGGAGCTAGTGACTCGCTCATGAAGCTCACCAATCATCTACTGATGAGGTTGATCACGTTGGACATGGTGTGGACCCTATCTCGTAGAGGTAGCCTCCCCCTCAGTAGTAGACTGAACTCCTCCAGGCTCAGTACCCTCTGGCTCGAGCTAACCACAATGGTGGAAGTAGACATGTTGGGTCTATCGTTTGAGGTCGTGGACGTAGGTTCAACTTGGGAAGCTTGTGGAGTCGGCTTGGGATCACCCTAGTTAGCATCGCCGTGCTCCTCCTCCACAAATATGGTCTTGCCCATCTAATTTGGACCTACAGGCTCAAAGATAGAGGATGGAGTAGGCGAAGTCTCATCAAAGGTCATTGTAAGGAAAATGGACCCTGACCCATTTGATTAAGGGATTTTGGTGTTTGATGAACAACATAACTAGTAAACTAATGATTTCTAGAAATTTGTGTTTTGAAGTTCGCAAGATGAGAAGTGGATTGGACTTAGGCTCTAAGGATGCAACACCTCAAAAGAAGACCTAAAAGACTCTAAGAACTATAAATATTCAGCATAAGTCCAAGACACAAGACCAAAAGAGCCCAAGTGAAAAGACTGAAGAAATCCAAGAAAGGGCTGTCAACTGGCGCACTGGTGGCTCACCGAACCGGTCTAGTGTGCACCAGACCGGTTACGCAGAGAGCTCTACAAATGGCGCTCGAGATGCTAGCGCACCAGACCAGTCCGGTGGTGCACTAAACTGTCCTAAAGATCTGCGGCAATGTTAAAGATGAAATTTTGAGGATAACTGATGAACATTTGTTATAAATAGAAACTTTGTAATTGCATTTGTGTAATTTGTACATTTGTATAATATGAAAGCTCTGTGGGTTCATTAAGATATACTTTGTGATGCGTGAAACCAAATGAGTGATTTTTGAGCCGAAGGCAAAAAACACCTTCCCTTCTTTTCATGCATAACAAAGTGATAAACTTGTTGTGTTCTTGGCCATAAACTGAAAGTAAAAACACTTTAATAATAAGGAGAAACCCTTTCAGCTCTCGATCATACACGATAGTAAAAATAAGAAATTTGCTTTTATATGATCAAAATGAGACCTATAACAAATGTTTTATACACATTCATCATTACTGACTTCAGAAACAGTTTGGCAAACTTACTAAATAACTAGCCTTGTTTGTTATGCAATTCAGAGATAAAAAGGGGTACCTTCCCTTCTTTTGCAAATTGAACCCACAAGCATGAAGGATGTTATGCATGATGGCATGATGAAATGATTCATGATGCAGGACATATAATGTTGACAGTGTAATGACGAAGATACATCAAAATTAGAGAATAAATGATCCTACCTTGATCCGAAGGTCTTCGGGATCTGACTCTATAATGCATTGGAACAATTTTGGAGTGTTGTCACCTTTACTAGGTGTTTTTCGTTTGGCTTTGCCTTCCACTTGAAGAACTTTGGAGTATTTTTCACCTTCACTAGTTTTTTTTTGACTTTGCCTTCAACTTGAAGGACTTTAGAGCCTTTTCACCTTCACTAGGTGTTTTTCTTTTTAACTCTGCCTTCCACTTGAAGGACTTTGGAGTCTTTTCACCTTCACTAGGTGTTTTATCCTTCCTTCATCCGTAGGTCTTCTGGATATTTTTTCTTTCTATTACACTCAAAGGTGTAACCTCAGAGTTACATTTACAAATTTACAAAGGGTACACACATTTAAGGTTCATTGCAACAAAGGTAGTTTAGAAACAAATACGAAAACAACAAAATATAAGAGATTTCTGTCTTCCTTGCATAGCTTTGGTTCTTTAGAATAGCCCCTCGAGCCCTAGTAAATGTGCTAGACTCGGGGACCACACTGTTCACCGTGCGAGCTTCGAAGGGCTCCCTTTTGTCCTAATGAAGCATATCCTATACTAGAAACTGAGGGTGGCTTGTAGGAACTTTCTCATATGGTGGGGGGTCCTAGGATGAATGGTAGTGGAATTGCCCGATGACTAGGTGAGGGACTAGTTGAAGCAATGGAACCCAAAGGTTGTGGCTTTGGCTCTTGTTGAATTTGTTGTGGGATGTATGTGGAATAGTATGAAGATGTATGAAAAACTTCCTCGAGTTGACATGCTTGTGCAGCAGCAAGCTCTTTCTACTTCTGTATGGTTATTTGTCAAGTCTTCGTAGTGTGGCCTTTGTTTCCTCCACAAAAGACACATTATAGTTTTGTTGGTTGAGTATTATTGTTGAACCTTCCATCGAAGCTTTGGACCCCTCTCCCTCCTCTTGGGATCGGTGGGTGAAAGTTGCCATGCGAAGATTGTTGTTGTGCTCCTGGTGCTTGAGATGAATCTTATTGATGGTTTTGTTGTCCATGAGATTATCCATATTTATCTTCAATTTGGCCTAGGTTCTAGATACTTCGGACATGCCTAGAGTGAAATCTCCCTCCTAAGCCCCTAGCAGTCTCTGCATACCTCTTTGCTTCTTCCCTTCTTTAACGAAAATTGTTGTTCACCCTAATGTACTAATCTATTTTCTATAATAGCTTCTCTAGAGAATGGCGGAGGTTTCCTGGTAAAGTATTGGGCTGCTAGACCTGAATGAATCCCTTTGATCAATGCTTCAATGGAGATATCATTTGGTACTCTTAATTGGTGCTTGAGCCTACAGTCGAAGAAACCTTCGGACATAAGTCTGAAGATATTCATCATGCTCTTATGTACACTGGATCAGGGCTTGCACCATAATGGGCTTCATCTGAAAACCCTAAAAGGTTGTAAGGAGCATTTCTTTAAGCTTCTGCCAAAATGTGACACTACTTGGCTAAAGAGAAGAATACCAAGTTTGGTCCACACTTCTGACTGCCATGACAAAAGACTTTGCCATCACCGCTGAATTGTTGCCATACAATGATATTGTGGCTTCATAGCTCATCAAGAACCGCTTTTGGTCTAATAGACCATCATACATTGGCAGTTGAGGTGGCCTATACAATGGTGGCCATGGCGTAGCTTGCATCTCTGGTGCTAAAGGGGAAGTAGCAATGTAGCATCATAGAGGTAATCACCGTACTTTGTTCTCTTCACGACGGAGGTTTCTCTAGTGATCTAGCTCTTCAAGTTGCTTAGCTCGTTGTGTTATGTGACACAGTTGCTTTAATGCTTCATCGATTTGCTTTTGAAGCTGAGAGACTCAAGACATTTTCTTATTGCGCTTCTCGACCTGTTGGTGGATAGCTTTGAGATCTCGGATCTCTTGGTGAAGATCGTCTTATGTTTGGGGTCCATGACCTTGCTATAATGCCCTAAATTTGGGGGTATAAATTTTTGTCTCCGATATTCACCAAATTCAGGTGTTACTCCCTTTTCTCTTCCCGTTTTGCTCCTTCTTCCCATTTTTTCAAAGCAGTATAGAGACTGGTGACCAGTCCGTATCGCGTGTAAACAAAAACCTAAGTTGACATGGTTGTTGCATCATGCCGAAGCATATTTATTTTGTCTGATGTGGTGTCTAATCACGCGTTCGTCTCATTTTGGTTTTCAATTCACAATTTAATTTTGATTAGAGGCAGGCGAGAGTGAGCAGTGGGCTGTTGGCCCGGCCTGTGGCCTAGCCCGGCCCATAGCGTGGCTCACCCCGACCTGGCCCGGCCTAGGCGCGCCCCTAGTGCGCCTCCCCCCATGCACACCCCTACCCCCTTTCCCTCTCATTTTTCCTTTCCCGCACAACAACATCCCTCTCCCTCTCTTCCACTTCTCTCCACCTCCCCTTGCCCTAGATGGGATTCCGGTGAGCGGTTGCCGCCGATCGTCGAGCCCCGAGGTGAGCTTTCCCTCTCTTGCCCTCTCCTCTCCTCTCCCTCCTCCCTCCCTCACCCGCACGTGCCCCTGCCCAGCCTCCCCGCGCGCGCCCCTACCCCGCTCGGCGACGCCCCCTGTCCGACCCCCAGCGTGTGGCCCTCCGGGCGCAGTCGTCCGACCCCCAGCGTGCGGCCCCCCGGCGCGGTGGTGCGGCCCCGTGCCCGCAGCCCCATCCCCGGCGCACGCAGCTCTAGCGTGCATAGAATTTAAATTCAGTTCAAATTCAGTTTTAAATTTAGTTTAATTCATGTGCCGCGTCACGCGTCGATTCATTTTTAAATTCAGATTATTTAGTGCGTTGTGTCGCACGTGTCGTCGCGTGACGTTTCGTTTTAAATTCAGTTTAATTAGTGTGTGCCGTCGCACGACGCTTCATTTTAATTTTAAGTTTAGTCCAAGTGTGATGTCGCTCGCTTCGCCGCGCGACGGTCCATCCTAATTTCATCTTAATTTATGCGTGCTGTCGCACGCCTCGTCGTGTGACAACTCGTCTTAATTTCAGTTTAGATCGCGTGTGTTGTCGTGCGCTTTGTCGCACGACAATCCTTTTAAATTTACATAGAGTTGTTTATAATAATTAAGTGTGTAGTGTAACTTTATTTTATGCATAGCGCGATTGTTAAATTAATGTGGTTATGTTTAGGCAAGTATTTTAATCCATAACTGCTTAACGTAATCACCTTTCGACTGTAGCCTCAACCGTCGTATTTTCTTTCTCGCATAGTCGTAGATACGAGCCCTGCGCCATGCGTCTGCTTATTTGTTGCATTCTATTGTGTGGTGTATTGTTTCTTTTTATATTAAGTTTGTGGAATGTATGTTTGAACTCGTATAGATAATGGTCCGTTGGTGGAGTCCAAAGTAGTTATAGGCGAAGACCCTGAGTAGCAGCTGGTTGGTGAAGGCAAGTGTCCCTTGACCCATCTAGGTCCTATACATTTTATAATTCACCTTACCGCATTTACATAATTCATCTGAGTTGTAGGAGAAGATGAAGTAGTGGTGGAGGATTTCCAGGAGTTGCAAGAGTATGAGGAGTTCTAGGCGTGGGTTAGTGGCAAACCCCCAATCGACTAACTGCGAAGGCTGTGTTTAGCTACATTTCATTTCCGCACTTTGATATATGTTAATGACTATGTGGATGTCTCGGGCATCATGATGTAATCAACTATTACCCTCTTTTATGTTATTATTTAAGCACTGTGTAATGATGTCCGGTTATGTAACTACTGTGTACGTGAATTGCTGATCCTGACATGTACATGGTTCGCATTCGGTTTACCTTCCAAAACCGGGTGTGAACTTCCTCTCCTGGTTTCATGCTTGGAGAAGGAGGTCTTCTTCATTTCGATTCTGGTCTATGGGAGTAAGAACAAGACCGACATGTGCTAACTTCTTTGTAGGCATGATGAAGATGAATTTGCGGTCGTGGATTCACTAGGAGGTGGGTGCTAATGTTGGTCACCTACTCTGATTCCCAAAAGGGACCAAAATAGGGAAACACAATTAATGACAAGGGACCTCCGTTCCTTTAATCTATTCAAAAGATAGATTAAATAAAGAAGATTATAAAAAATGATGAAATTTTCGAACTAGATGAGGACATTTAAGAAAAGATAATTACAACTATACTAATGTTATTGCTTCTTCTTCATCATATACAATTACAAGTATACCTTTTGTAGGTAGAATAAGAAGTGAATAAAGTATAGCTTTGTAGGCAGAGCAAAACAGATCACAACCACGAAAAGGTGTATCTTATGCATGGTATTGTACACATATTTTTAGTATCGAGGTACAACTTCGTAAAAATTACATTTATGTCCTTCAGTCCAGTACATATGAGCTATAAAATCAATCGAGGGCATTGTTGACATTTCCTTCATAGCCATGTTGAACAAGCTTTAAAGATTTCACATCTGTTCTTGTCAACATGTTCATATTACGGAGCCAAAGCTTGATGTTTCACCTTCATGCTTTCACGATCATCAGTCGCATGTTGCTTCGGGCGATGGTATCCTTCGTCGATCAACCGGTTAGGCCTAACACAAACTTAGAAACAATTGTCGAATTACATCTACGTATCTTGACTTGCCACACTTTAGACACTTTTTTCTCTTTCTCATGATCCTTCTAGAAAAGCATACAATTAGTTAGACAGACATCAATTTTTTGATAGTCCATACCCAGACCAAAGAGTAGTTTCATAGAATGATACATGTCTTTGGGCATCTTATGATTTTGTGGAAGGACCTCGCTCACAAGTTCAAGAGTTCATTTGTAACAATTGTGCGAGGATGTGAACTTGAACTTAATATCCATAAGCCAGTCATGAAAACGAGGATGACAACTCCTTTGTGTTCATGTAATGCCTCTTCTGCAACCTTAAGGAGGTCGAAGAACTTTTTAACCATTAGGGGCGATGGATCCTCATGATTAACTAGAAACACTAAATCAGGATCCTCCCTTAAATCTTCAAGCATCTCGTCCATTCTATCGTAGTGTGCATCGACATTCCCCTAGGCTTCTTACACATTTTCTCGGGAAACTCACCATGATACACCCAAACTTCATAGTTAGGCATGCAACCATACTTGCAAAGGTGCCCCGATATAGTTCTTGTAACACCTCAGTTGTTAAGCAAGTCCTTCCTAGCACATGTATTGGGTGATCCTATTATCACATGTGGCCTAAGAAGGGCTAACTCAACTGAAAACTTGGTTAATCCTTATAAACAAGTTAAAGTCACTTAGCAGGTCATAACACACCAAGTTCATGTTGGAGAGTTGGATGGTTTTGGCCTCTCAACCCTAGTTAACTTAATGAGCTTATAAAGGAGAAAATTAGTCACACTAGAGACCTTAACTCAAAAAGCTTAACTAAAGGTGGGCTCTTAATAAAAGTTATAGACAATTTAGTGAAGAACAAAAGTTGTAACAAGACAAGATATGAAAGCACATGGAAATTTCTCAAAAAGTGCAAACCAAGTGAAATTTAAAATTAAACTTAGAATTCTCCAAGTCTTAAATCCACCCATAGAGATAAACCTCTTCTTGTTCACTAACCTCCAATAACCAAATCACTGGCCCTAAATATGAAAAGTGTGTAAAACTACCTGAGGCATGCCCTATAAAAAGATGAAATCCAAACCAAATAGTTTGACAAGACTTGACATGTGTTTTACCTCAGTTTTTTT
>JAOPSE010000156.1:0-146868 GCA_029449295.1 Zea luxurians
CTTCAACCCCACGAACAGACCCCGCGCCGGTCTCCTTCCCCATCGCGCGCCGTCAAGCTCGGAACGGCCAGTGATCCACCACGCAAGTCTCGCCGTTTGTTGCTCGTTATTCCTCGGGTCGGACTCTGCCAACCTATAAAACACATGCTCCATGGCCTTCGTTCATCCCATCGGCTGGGCCGCACAGTGTGTTCGTGAGGAACCGGGCCGCCGACTTTGATCCACGAGTTCATCATCGTCAGGGCTCCGGTGTTGGGTCTGGGGGCTTCATCAAGTCCCGCAGATCACGTCCGCGACTTCGTTTGGACGCATTACGTTCCGGACAGCCCGGAATTGCTCGTCGGAGTCCATCCTCCGCCGCGGAACCAAGCCTCACCGTGGCCAGGTCGACGAGTCATCGATCCCGGTAATAAGTGTACCCTCGTCCTCATTATGTCTTCCGCAGTAGGAAACTCAGCCGAATTAGGAACGGGCGTGGGAGTATGGGGATTAACTTCGCCGGTCAGGGCTCGCCGCCGCGGCTGTCCTGTTCATCGCCGTCGTCGTTGGATAGGGGTAGGTGACGATCTTTTGGTCGTCGGATCGGTGGTGGATGGACGATCACACCATCACATACCCTTTCGCCGTCGAATTCGTACCGTAGATCGTCGATCGGTGGGTGGAGAACGGTTGGGACCTTATTAAATCCTGGCCGTTGATCTTGATCTGATGGCTACCGCTCATACCGCTTTAATAAAAGCCCGATCTAATCTCCACCGCTGGTGGGGAATCCAACGGCTGAGGTTGGGGAATACCGCTTCGCTTCAGAACAATTGTAAATGAGTCCCTGTGCTTTTCTAGAATCAACCCGCAGTACTACAAATAGTATTCTGAGTCTTGAAACAACTTGCGCAGAGGCCCCTGTAGTTCCCTGGTTTATTGCGCCCAGTTCAGAGCCTATTGTAAATTGAATAAATTAATTAGAAAATAGATTTTAATATGAAAATAAGTGCTAGAATTTGAATAATTCATAGAAAATTCATATGAGTCCAAATGAGTCCATTCCAGTTCCTATAATCTCATAGGATTATTGTTTATCATCTAGTACCACTGTTTTGACATGAATGTCACATCTAAATTTATATCCTATTTAATCTTGTATAAAATATATAAAACCTTTAGAAATTCATAACTTAAAATATATAACTCCAATTGATTCATTCCAGTGGGATTTATTTTGTTTAAATATTGTTTATCACCTGGTATCTTTGTCTAACCATGAAACTAGATTTAAAATTATTCATATGAATAACTCTATTCTAGGCATTAAATAACTTCAGAAAATCATAAATTAATAACCCTAACTTCGATGTTAGTAATTCTCGATCCCGCGATCTCGTAGCAGCGTGTAGATCATTTTATTTAGTTTGTTTCTCATGTTTGGTGTGATGTTAATTTTGCCTATCCCATGTTTGTTTGTATTGCTACGACTAGCGTGAGGTCACGAGTCACCTGAAGATCATCCTGGTACCTGGAATCTCAAGTCCCAGGCAAGTTGTGCCCTTGATCACTTCTTTTTACCCACTCATGTTCTAATTAATCATAATGATCTGCATAGGTTAATTTTGATGGGACCCAATAGGTTACCCTAGTTTGTCTATCTTTATACCTTGTTTTACCACTGAACTTTTTGGGTAGTACTTGCTAGTGCTTTATGTGGTTTTGGGTATGAAGGTATATTATTCATGATCACACTTTTATTATATTTATTATTACTGTTCATGATAAGATCATTATGTTAATTGGAACATGGAGAACCACCCGGAAAACAGTGCTACCACAAGGGAGGAATGGGACCCCTTGGCTGATTAATTAGGAAAGCTAGTGGAAGACTACCTTACCCGAAAGGGGCAAGGGCAGTAGGGGAGTGGTCAGTGTAGGGAGGCCCTCGGGAGGATTTTGCTGCGTTGGCAGTCCTGCAAGGGATTCCTGTTAGGAAGGCCCTCGGGAGGATTTTGCTGCGATGGCGGTCCTGCAAGGGATTCCTGCATTGGAACTTCCTATAAACTGTAGCGGGTTTTTGGAAGCTAGTGGAACTTTGTAAAGGCCTCGTAGGGATCCCTAGCCATTCACCTCGGTAGTGTCTAAGGGCCTTGCAAACCCTGGCGACATGGGATACACGACTTGTGGGTAAAGATGCGCAACCTCTGCAGAGTGTAAAACTAGTATACTAGCCGTGCTCACGGTCATGAGCGGCTAAATTATGGAACTTAAACTCAATTTGTCATATGCATTGCATCGCAGGTGAAGTTGTTACTTTTGTTCTACTATTTAACTGGGTTGGTATTTACTTATACTTAGTAACTGCTAATAAAATTTTGACCAACTTTAAAAGCAATGCTCAGCTCTAACCATCTTCTTTGGTAAGCCTTACCTTCACATGAGCTCCCACCTTTGGCGAGTTCATGCACATTATTCCCCACAACTTGTTGAGCGATGAACGTATGTGAGCTCACTCTTGCTGTCTCACACACCCACAGGTCAAGAACAGGTACCACAGGATGAAGCGCTTGGAGGATGCTGCGATGAGTTCATGAGAGGTCTAGGTCGTCGTCTCCCAGTCAACTTTGGGGTTGCTGGACCGTTGTCTCCTTATAATGTAATTATTTATTTTGTATAGAACTCCTGTTATATATAAAAGATGTGACATTCGATCCTGTGCCACTATACATCATATGTGTGAGACTTGGTCCCAGCATACCTGGTGTTTATGTTCGCGCCCGGGTCTTGGTGCCCCTAAAACCCGGGTGTGACAAAACCCTAAAGTGGAAGGTGGGATTTTATAAATAAGGAAGAGAGAAAAGGGTGATATAAATAATATAAATAATTATATTTCTAAAATTGGGATTTTAGATTTCACTATATCATTTGAGAATAAAATTTGACACTAATTTGGATTCAAAATTTGAATTGGATTTCAAAATGGGAGAAAAAGAAGTGTAAAAGAAAAGAATAAAACAAAACTCACTTAGCTGGGCCGACTCCATTCATTCGGCCCACTCAGGAAAACTGCTCCGCGCAGGCCCACTTCGCGCGTTCTAACGCGTGCCGACAGGCGGGCCCTGTGGGCAGTCCCTCCGCGCGCGCACAGCTCTCTGACGCTTGGGCCCCCGGTTGTCTGGGTCATCTCCTTCACCGCGCGGATCGCAACAACCCGTGCAACGGCCGCCGCGAGACCTCGGAGCTGGCCGGGCCGGCTCAAACGACCTCCCTACCTCCTCGGACGCGGACTCGGGCGTCTTGCAGGGTACAAATAGGGTGCTCGGCGCTCTTGAACAACCCAGGCCGTCGTGTGTGATACGTCGGGGGATAGGAGCGCGGAGAGAAAATAGGCCGCCGCTGCGGATTCTCACCGGTGGTGGGAATCGACCTCCCCGAGGGCCGGCACCGCAACGTTCAGGGCCCTGGCAAGGTTGCTTGGGGGGTTAAATCGGGTGGAAGTCCACTGTTGGCCCGGGAAGTTTCTCGTCGTGATTGGACTTTGCTGCGGATCCGCCATTGACTGTGGCCGTGGCGAACTGCTACACCGAATCTCGGTAAGAACCCCTCCATTGAATTCGCCATCCTCTCCACTCTGCGTAGCATGCGTTTAAATCGAAGTTGGGCACCGGTGCGTCGTGCTCCGGCGGGATTCCGCCGTGCAGACTGGGCGGCGCCGCCGCGCTCTGGCGTCGGGCGGGGAAGACGCCTCGTCACCGTTGATTTCTAGTGAGCGGTGTGGATTAGATCACCATACCCCCCCTGTGTGATTAGATCGTGACCATCGGTCAGTCGATCGACGATCCACGCTGGTCCTAGAATCTCATTAAAATCATGGGCGTTGATCTCAGATCGGGCGGTTGGCATTGCATACCGTTTCGTCATGCTAACGAAATAATCACGGCCGTCCGCTGTTGATCCCGCGGCTAGGATAACCACATACCCCTTCGGGCGGGCCATTTTTGCATAAGAGACCCTATAGTTAATTGAAATTAACCCGCCGTCCTCACCAGTGGCGCTCAGAGTCTTAAGAATACTTGCACGATGGCCCCTGCGCTTACCAGAAATTGACGCCCACTTCCAGGGAATTATAAAACCAGAGAAATAATAGGGAAATTGATTTTTAGTACAAAAATAAATTCATAAACTTGTTTAATTCATATTTAATTCATTCTAACTCAGAATTAACCCATTCCAGTTGCATAATTTTGTTTTAATATTATTTATCACCTAGTACCTTTGTTTAGCCATGAAACTTAAACTAAAATTATTCACTTGATCTATTCTACACCAGCACTAAATAACTCTAGAAATTCATAACTCCTCCGTTTTAACTCCGATTTGATCCGTTCAAGTTGCGTTAGTATCGAATAAATATTTACTACGCGGTAACAATATTGATTATATCATGTCTCATTCTTTTATAAGTAGATCTTTATTTAACTTATGTTGGTTAGTCTTGTTAAACTGCTTATCATTGTAATCTAATAGAATATGATCTATGGTTAATTTATAACTTAGATTAAAAGTTGAGATAATTATTTATAGAATAAATTCTCATATGATTCACACTAACTAATTTGTAATATAGTTTAATGGTTAAATCACATAGATCCCCCATAAGTCATAACTTCGCAACCATGACTCCGATCTTGGTGGTTCTCGTTTCCACGATCTCGTAATGACGCGTAGATCATTATTACACAGTTTATTCTTATGTTTGGTGTAATGTTAATTTTTGCCTATACCATGTTTGTCTGTATTGCTATGTTTAGCAGTAAGGACAACGTGTCACCTGAGAAGCAAGTTGGTACCTGGAACCTCAAGTCTCAGGCAAGTTGTGCCCTTGATCACTTCTTTTTACCCACTCATGTTCTAATTAATCATAATGATCTGCATAGGTTAAATTTGATGGGACCCAATAGGTTACCCTAGTTTGACTATCTTTATACCTTGCTCCCCACTGAATCTTTGGGTAGTACTTGCTATCGCTTTATGTGGTTTTGGGTATAGAGATACACATTACTATTCATGATTATACATTTAATGTCAGTTGTTATTTACTGTTCATGTTAAGATCATTATGTTAATTGGAACATGGAGAACCACCCGGGAAAACAGTGCTACCACAAGGGTTTAATGGGACGCCCTTGGCTGATTAATTAGGAAAGCTAGTGGAAGACTACCTTACCCGAAAGGGGCAAGGGCAGTAGGGGAGTGGTCAGTGTAGGGAGGCCCTCGGGAGGATTTAGCTGCGATGGCAGTCCTGCAAGGGATTCCTGCTAGGGAGGCCCTCGGGAGGATTTTGCCACGATGGCGGTCCTCCAAGGGATTCCTGCACTGGAACTTCCTATAAACTGTAGCGGGTTTTCTGAAGCTAGTGGAACTTTGTAAAGGCCTCGTAGTGTTACCCTGCCTCACCTCCTCGGTAGAGGTGTATGGGATTGGCCGTCTCTTGGCAGATGGGCAACACGACTTGTGGGTAAAGATGCGCAACCTCTGCAGAGTGTAAAACTGGTATACTAGCCGTGCTCACGGTCATGAGCAGCTCGGACACTCACATGATTAATTTATGGAACTAAATTCAATTTGTCATATGCATTGCATCACAGGTGATATTGTTACTTTTGTTCTACTACTTAATTAGGTTGGTATTTACTTATACTTAGTAATTGCTAATAAAATTTTGACCAACTTTAAAAGCAATGCTCAGCTTCAACCATCCTCTTTGGTAAGCCTTACACTTCACGTGAGCTCCCACCTTTGGCGAGTTCATGCACATTATTCCCCACAACTTGTTGAGCTATGAACGTATGTGAGCTCACTCTTGCTGCCTCACACCCCCCCTTAGGTCAAGAACAGGTACCACAGGATGAGGCGCATGGAGGATGCTGTGACGAGTTCGTGAGAGGTCTAGGCCGTCGTCTCCCAGTCAACTTTGGGTTGCTGGACCGTTGTCTCCTTATAATGTAACTATTTATTTATTTTGTATAGAACTCCTGTTATATAGTAAAGATGTGACATTCGATCCTGTGCCATGATTCATCATATGTGAGAGACTTGGTCCCAGCACACCTGGTGATTATGTTCGCGCCCGGGTCTTGGTACCCCGAAACCCGGGTGTGACAAGTGCTTAATTGTGGCGCTTGAATATATACATGTTACACATATGTATATATGAAGGCTGCGATGTGGAGTATTTACTTTTCTAGGATTCGGTACCCCATGGATGTGTATGGGCATACAAACATGGGAATACCGAGAAGTGTAATGTATTTACAACGACGCACCTGCGATCAGGTAAGAAGGTGAGTTACCATAATGAGCTGCCCTATGGTTAAAGTGTGGCAGCGGCGCCTATGCGTGGCTCGGCGCTTAATGAGGAGCTGGCCTCCATATAGAAATATATGGAGTATAAACTGTGATAAGCTGTCATGTGTGAATTGCACCATTGGGAACTGGCTGTGATGAAATTTTCTGCAGGTACACTAACTTCGAACTCGTATGTGTAGCTGACGACTAGCAATATATCGAGAGAGAACGTAGGTATGCCACCGATATATAATGCTATTGCCACATTATGTTGGCGAAATTCGTGAGAACGAATAGGACGAGCATGCATCCTAATTGTTGCATTGTGTTTGTTGTTTGTGCACAAATATGCTTCTCTCACCCTTATTCTAATAATTGGTGATTGTGAACGAACATGCTTTTCTCATATTTATTTCGATAATAAATAATTGGAAAATATGTGACGCATTACTGTCCTATAAGCAATTTCTAGTCTTGTTTGTTGGGTCCTTTAGACATGTATTTATGTGGCCTATGGTTCTTCTTAGTTTAACTGCTAGTCCAACTTGTGTTTGTTCTGGTGTGTTTGTGCCGGTAGAATGTTGGTGGTATGTTTGTGTAAACTAAAATTTGGCCATGTCCTCATCTAGGAGCCATGACCGAAATCGATGTTAATTCCCTGAAATTTTCCCCAGTTTCCAAAAGTGGACGAGTTTGAATTTCCATCGTTACTTTAGGACCTAGCTTATCTAAATTGGTGTTTAGGTAATCTTCTCGTAGAAAATAAATGCACCGAAGCTTAAGATAAGGATCTCGAGTCTATGATCTTGACAATCCACTTGTAGCTCTCTTATGGTCATGTTTTCCTCCTAAGCTTCGACTTGTTCGGTTGGTGCAAACTGGTATCCCTATTCCAGTTTGCCTCTGCTTGAGGATCACATTGTCGGTTTCTCAATCTAACCTAGGAAAGGAATGCCTAGTCATTTTCTCGAATTTAATGCCAATGGTTTCCTCATATCTCTCGAAGGCACAATAATTTAATCTTCCGATCATTTTTCCTGCGTATCTAATCGGACACTAATTGTTGCCTTTATAATCTCTGTGATGGGCACATAGAAATATTATTGGGCTAAAATAACAGTCTCCCATCATACCCCTTTCATCAAATTTAGGTTATGGCCATGCCTTGTTCATTTCATCGGGCCATGACCTACTTGGCTCTCTACTTGTATCATTCTTATAGGTCGAGTCTCTTTTTGTATATTGTCATTCTTGCCCAGTATATTTGTGCCGCGTGAGATTTCTTATTGATTACGTCTGGCAATGGTGTTATGACTAAAACTGATGGTGCTGCGACGAGACCGAGGGCCTCCTGTGAATGTACACACATGGTTGTGCTGCTCGGCACGCGCTGGTATCATGGTTAGTAGTTGTAATTCATTATTAGACTATATCTGTAAGGCCCAAAATTTGTACAAGAAGAAAAAAATAATAAAACAAATATACATGTAATGCTACATAACTGATTTTGAGTATGAATAAAAAAAATCCGAACTCTTAAAACTTTATCTTGGATTGGAAATTGACATTTGTAAATCAAAAATGTAAATAGAGAAAATAGAGAAGAGCTCAAGGTTTTGTAATCTATACTTATCATCACATGTGAGCACCTAACTTAAAAGTAAATAATTAATAAAAAAGACATATCACTAAATTGTGCATTTTGTTGACTTTTAATTGGTTGTGCATGTAATAGTAGTCACAACAATATGAATAAAATAATAAACAAATTAGAATTATAAAGACTAACTTGAATATTTGAAAATGAGAAATAAATGAGAAGGGAAGGAGAGAAAAAATATGTACTATAAAAAAAACAATATCAATGCAATAATAGATGTATATACCCATTAGGGATGTGTTTGATAATTTGGATGATCAAACATGAATTTGAATTTGAATTGGGTTTGGAAAGAAAAGAAATAAACTAGAAAAGAATAAAAAAACACATCGCTGGGCCTGATTTCTTGATTTCGGCCCATCAGGCCTTCCTGGTCGTGCGGCCCACTGTCTCCTGTCCCCGCGCCGCGTTTGCTTCACTGCCCCTGTCAAGCCGGGCCCACTGGCCAGCCGCTCTACGCCCACGCTCGCTTCCCAATCACTGCCATGTGGGGCCGAAGTCACTGTGTTGTCTCCTACCTCTGCGACGAGCAAGAACCGAAGCGTGCGGGTCGCCGCAGCCGTCTCCGTGGGACCCTGCCGACCATTACGGCTCGATTGTGCTCCACTACTCTGGGCGAACAGGTGAGGCCGTGTAATCGCATCCACTGGTGGGTGGGCCCCGGGGTCCAGGGCGCCGTTCTCCTCTCGACGCGCATGGCGGGCGACCGTTGTAACGACCGCCGCGGTATTCGCGGAGCTCGGACCCAGTTAGCGCATGCATCGCCTCTATGCGAGTATAAGTGGGGACCCTTCCAGCCGTAGCCGTCCTGCGTCAACAGAACCTTAGCCACTAGCCGCGTGCTCCACCATAGTCGGAATTGAAACGGCGTGGGAGGTTCCACCGCGACATCTGATACTCGCGGTCGTCGCCGCCATTGGTTGGATCTACGGGATTTAGCAGTACTCTCGGAGTCTGTCCGTCGCGTCTGCAAACGAAGTGGTGTACGACGTGCGTGGTGATTCCTCGTCGGTGTTGCGCTCCGCCGTGGATCGTGCGGGTGCCGCGACCAGGCTGCTTCCCCCATGTTATTGCTGGTATGATGCCGTTCATGCTATTCGTCGTGACCTCCTCTCCACGCTTAGACCTTTTGTGCCGAGGTTTAGGACACCTGGGCTTCGTTCACCTTCGCTCCGGCGATGGTCCGTCGGGGGAAGGGGCGGCGCCGCCGTGGGTCATGTCGAGTAGTGGGGAGAATGGCTCCTGACCATTAGATCCCGTTGTGCGGTCGAGATTAGTTAGTCGCATACCCCTTCGCCATGTGCAATCTGGTCCGTTGGTTTGGATCGGGCGCATGAGATCGGGTCGGGATTATTTAAATCAGAGCCAATACTTTTAGATCCGACGGTCGCCATCGCATACCGACTCAGATTTGATCCATGTCACTGGTTTCTGATCGGGCGGTCCAGATTAGAACACACCCTTTCAGCCAAGCAGATTTACAAATGAGACCCTGCGCTTGTCAGGAATTAACCCGCAGTCCACAGATCTTGTGCACTGAGTCTAGTAAACATTGCGCTGGGGCCCCTGTCTTTTACAGAATTTGAAGCCCAGTCCGCAGATTTATGAAATTCAGTAAAAGTGATTAGAAAATGATTTTTTATGTGAAAATAAATGCTAGAATGTGTTTAATTCATAGAAAGTTCCTATGATGTCCAAATTAGTCCATTCCAATTTCTATAATTTTGTAATATTATTGTTTATCCATTGTGCCACTGTTTTGACATGAGTGTCACATTAAAATTTATATCCCATTTAATCTTGTACAAAATACATAAAATCTTTAGAAATTGATAACTTAAAATCTATAACTCCGATTTGATCCGTTCAAGTTGCGTTAGTCTCGTATAAATATTTACTATGCAATAAAAACATTTATTATACCATGTCTAATATTTTTATAATTAGATACTTATTTGTCCTATGTCTACTAGATTACCTCTTCTAAATTAAATTTAACATGTCCATAATTATAATCTGATTAAAATATGATCTCTAGTCAATTTATAAAATTAAGTTAATTATTTATGGAATAAGCTCTCATATGATGTGTACTAATCAATTTATTATATGATTTAACATTCAAACCACATAGATCTTCCGTAAATCATAACTCCTTAACCGTAACTTCGATTTTAGTGGATCTTGTTCCCACGATCTCGTAGCAACGCGTAGATCATTATTATGCAATTTGTTCTTATGTTTGGTGTGATGTTAATTTTGTCTATACACTGTTTGCTTGTATTGCTACGACTAGCTGCGCGTGGTTTCGAGGATCTGAAGAATCACCCTAGTAACTGGAATCTCAAGTGCTAGGCAAGTTGTGCCCTTGATCACTTCTTTTACCCATTCATGTTCTTATTAATCATAATGATCTGCATAGGTTAATTTTGATGGGACCCAATAGGTTACCCTAGATTTTGACTATCTTTATACCTTGTTTCACCGCTGGTTTTACTACTAAATTTTTGGGTAGTATATGCTATTGCTTTATGTGGCTTTGGGTATAAAGATATTCATCACTCATTGTTATACTTTTTATTATCTGTTTATTAGTATTATTCATGATAAGATCATTATGTTAAAGGGAACATGGAGAACCACCCGAGAAAACAGTGCTACCACAAGGGTTTAATGGGACACCCTTGGCTGATTAACTAGGAAAGCTAGTGGAGGGCTACCTTACCCGAAAGGGGCAAGGGCAGTAGGGGAGTGGTCAGTGTAGGGAGGTCCTTGGTTGATTTTGCTGTGATGGCGGTCAGGCAAGAACCCTGCACTGGAGCTTCCTATAAACTGTAGCGGGTAGTTTGAAGCTAGTGGAACTTTGTAAAGGCCTCGTAGTGGTACCCTGCCTCGCTTCCTTGGTAGAGGTGTATGGAGTCTGATCAACTCCGTGGCAAATGGGTAACACGACTTGTGGGTAAAGATGCACAACCTCTGCAGAGTGTAAAACTGGTATACTAGCCGTGCTCACGGTCATGAGTGGCTCGGACACTCACATGATTAATTTATGGAACTTAAACTTAATTTGTCATTTCATTGCATTTGGGAATTATTTTACTATTACTCTTATTTATTATTTCTAAGGTTTGGTATTTACTTACACTTAGTAACTGCTAATAAAATTTTGACCAACTTATAAAAGCAATGCTCAGCTTCAGCCTTTATTTCATTGATCAACCTTACACTTCATGAACTCCCACCTTTGGTGAGTTCATGCCACATTATTCCCCACAACTTGTTGAGCGATGAACATGTGTGAGCTCACTCTTGCTGTATCACACCCCCCCACAGGAGAAGAACAGGTGGTCGAAGAGGAGCCGCCTAACACTGAGGCATTCGACTTAATCTAGGTGGCGTTTCTCAGTTGACATTGGCGCCAACGATCCTTTGTTCGTTTTATGTTTATTCTTTTATTTTGTATCAAGTCTTCCACTATGTAATAAGTACTCTGATGTTTTATGACATTTATCTCTATACATTCTGTTATTATATATGTTGTCTTCTTGGCGCATGTATGAGATGCACCCGGCTTTGTCCCTTAAAGCCCGGGTGTTACAGAAGTGGTATCAGAGGAAATGTTGACTGTAGGACGAGACCTAGATAGAAATGGACAAAACCCTTACCTACTTATCTCATTCTGATTCATTCTATACTTACCTTACTCTGATTCTTTTCTAAACTTATCTTAATCTTTTCTCATCTATTTCCGCTATACTCTGATCGTTCTTACCTTTTCCTTCTAAAGACAAATGTGGATTTCACACTTTGAAATCCTATGCCTAAACTGACTTTAGGAATAGGGGACCTATTCCTAGGAACAAAAACAAAACTATTTTTATAGGTATCTATAGGCTTGAGTGTTTGTTCTTATGATATTTGTCTGATTTGGATCTTTGATTGAATGTGATGAGTTGTGGAGTAATGTCCACAATTACATCTGCATATACGTATAGGCATAAATAGAATTCATAAGATAACTAAACAACTTAGATTATCCTCCATTAAAATTTATCTATTTCATAGAGATCCCTCTAATCTTCACAGACTCTCTCTTATCTTAATAGATCCACCTCATCTTAAAAAGATTCTTCTTACCTTAATAAATTCATCTTATCTTGAAAAGATTCTATTTTATCCTAACAGATCTAACTAATCTCAAAAGATTATATCTTATTCTTCATGACTCGTCTTGACCTAACAAGCATGCTTATCCCCACCACTTTGCTTATCTCATAACAGCATAACAAACATGATCTATTCTAAAATAAAATAAGTAGATCTTATCTGATTACACCAATTTAATTCTGATCCCATCTAATTTGATCAGATCTAACCTAATGGACAAACATGTTAGATAATACTGGTAAAATAAGATTGGATCCTACTCTTATAAATATGTTTTAATCCAAGTTAAACTAAGGTTCCAATTAAGACTAGACCACATACAACAACCTGACCTTATGCAACCACCTTAACCATTCGATGGTTGCATAACCCCTCCATTTAACTCATCAGAGGTTTTGATCTACCTACACCATATAGTTACCCAAAGCTTGATATAAAACAACAGATTAAGCTATGTCAAAGAATCTTCAGATCATAACCAGTTACTGGCCTATGTATTCTTCTTACCAAATACGTTTCCTTGCAAAACTATATTCCCATATGCTTCTAATTTTCATGGTCAATACCAGGAAAGGAAAGATAATCACGCAACAGCAAACAGAAATGAATCCTCCAAATCCTCCACCTGTTGAAATCGATCAAGTGGTTGCCACCCAAATGCGGGTAATACAACAATTGACAGACATGGTGAACGAAATGCAAAATCAGATAAGACAAGAACGCGAGGAAATACGTCAGGTCCGGCCGGAGATACGTCAAGAAATAAGGCAAGCAAGGTTGGAAAGACAACAACAACGCCCACAACCTCCACCACCACCACCAGCTCCACCAAGCTACATAAACATATATATAAATTACTACTATTTGTAAGATCTAGATGTTACTTTAGTTAGTAGATGATATGATATTATTTTAGAAGGAATAATAAGGTCTAATCGACCCCATGTCTTGCTAATGAAGTATGCATCATGCTGAGATTTTGTTTGCGTATATGTGTTGAGGTAAAATGAGTATACACCATTCCCTTACAAATCTCGAGGACGAGATTTCTGTTAAGGGGGGTAGGATTTGTAAGGCCCAAAATTTGTACAAGAAGAAAAAAATAATAAAACAAATATACATGTAATGCTACATAACTGATTTTGAGTATGAATAAAAAAAAATCCGAACTCTTAAAACTTTATCTTGGATTGGAAATTGACATTTGTAAATCAAAAATGTAAATAGAGAAAATAGAGAAGAGCTCAAGGTTTTGTAATCTATACTTATCATCACATGTGAGCACCTAACTTAAAAGTAAATAATTAATAAAAAAGACATATCACTAAATTGTTCATTTTGTTGACTTTTAATTGGTTGTGCATGTAATAGTAGTCACAACAATATGAATAAAATAATAAACAAATTAGAATTATAAAGACTAACTTGAATATTTGAAAATGAGAAATAAATGAGAAGGGAAGGAGAGAAAAAAATATGTACTATAAAAAAACAATATCAATGCAATAATAGATGTATATACCCATTAGGGATGTGTTTGATAATTTGGATGATCAAACATGAATTTGAATTTGAATTGGGTTTGGAAAGAAAAGAAATAAACTAGAAAAGAATAAAAAAACACATCGCTGGGCCTGATTTCTTGATTTCGGCCCATCAGGCCTTCCTGGTCGCGCGGCCCACTGTCTCCTGTCCCCGCGCCGCGTTTGCTTCACTGCTCCTGTCAAGCCGGGCCCGCTGGCCAGCCGCTCTGCGCCCACGCTTGCTTCCCAATCACTGCCATGTGGGGCCGAAATCACCGTGTTGTCTCCTACCTCTGCGACGAGCAAGAACCGAAGCGTGCGGGTCGCCGCAGCCATCTCCGTGGGACCTGCTGACCATTACGGCTCGATTGTGCTCCACTGCTCTGGGCGAATAGGTGAGGCCGTGTAATCGCATCCACTGGTGGGTGGGCCCCGGGGTCCAGGGCGCCGTTCTCCTCTCAATGCGCATGGCGGGCGGCCGTTGTAACGACCGCCGCGGTATTCGCGGAGCTCGGACCCAGTTAGCGCATGCGCCGCCTCTATGCGAGTATAAGTGGGGACCCTTCCAGCCGTAGCCGTCCTGCGTCAACAGAACCTTAGCCACTAGCCGCATGCTCCACCATAGTCGGAATTGAAACGGCGTGGGAGGTTCCACCGCAACATCTGATACTCGCGATCGTCGCCGCCATTGGTTGGGTCTGCGGGATTCAGCAGTACTCTCGGAGTCTGTCCGTCGCGTCTGCAAACAAAGTGGTGTACGACGTGCGTGGTGATTCCTCGTCGGTGTTGCGCTCCGCCGTGGATCGTGCGGGTGCCGCGGCCAGGCTGCTTCCCCCATGTTATTTTTGGTATGATGCCGTTCATGCTATTCGTCGTGACCTCCTCTCCACGCTTAGACCTTTTGTGCCGAGGTTTAGGACACCTGGGCTTCGTTCACCTTCGCTCCGGCGATGGTCCGTCGGGGGAAGGGGCGGCGCCGCCATGGGTCATGTCGGGTAGTGGGGAGAATGGCTCCTGACCGTTAGATCCCGTTGTGCGGTCGGGATTAGTTAGTCGCATACCCCTTCGCCATGTGCAATCTGGTCCGTTGGTTTGGATCGGGCGCATGAGATCGGGTCGGGATTATTTAAATCAGAGCCAATACTTTTAGATCCGACGGTCGCCATCGCATACCGACTCAGATTTGATCCATGTCACTGGTTTCTGATCGGGCGGTCCAGATTAGAACACACCCTTTCAGCCAAGCAGATTTACAAATGAGACCCTGCGCTTGTCAGGAATTAACCCGCAGTCCACAGATCTTGTGCACTGAGTCTAGTAAACATTGCGCTGGGGCCCCTGTCTTTTACAGAATTTGAAGCCCAGTCCGCAGATTTATGAAATTCAGTAAAAGTGATTAGAAAATAATTTTTATGTGAAAATAAATGCTAGAATGTGTTTAATTCATAGAAAGTTCCTATGATGTCCAAATTAGTCCATTCTAGTTTCTATAATTTTGTAATATTATTGTTTATCCATTGTGCCACTGTTTTGACATGAGTGTCACATTAAAATTTATATCCCATTTAATCTTGTACAAAATACATAAAATCTTTAGAAATTGATAACTTAAAATCTATAACTCCGATTTGATCCGTTCAAGTTGCGTTAGTCTCGTATAAATATTTACTATGCAATAAAAACATTTATTATACCATGTCTAATATTTTTATAATTAGATACTTATTTGTCCTATGTCTACTAGATTACCTCTTCTAAATTAAATTTAACATGTCCATAATTATAATCTGATTAAAATATGATCTCTAGTCAATTTATAAAATTAAGTTAATTATTTATGGAATAAGCTCTCATATGATGTGTACTAATCAATTTATTATATGATTTAACATTCAAACCACATAGATCTTCCGTAAATCATAACTCCTTAACTGTAACTTCGATTTTAGTGGATCTTGTTCCCACGATCTCGTAGCAACGCGTAGATCATTATTATGCAATTTGTTCTTATGTTTGGTGTGATGTTAATTTTGTCTATACACTGTTTGCTTGTATTGCTACGACTAGCTGCGCGTGGTTTCGAGGATCTGAAGAATCACCCTGGTAACTGGAATCTCAAGTGCTAGGCAAGTTGTGCCCTTGATCACTTCTTTTACCCATTCATGTTCTTATTAATCATAATGATCTGCATAGGTTAATTTTGATGGGACCCAATAGGTTACCCTAGATTTTGACTATCTTTATACCTTGTTTCACCGCTGGTTTTACTACTAAATTTTTGGGTAGTATATGCTATTGCTTTATGTGGCTTTGGGTATAAAGATATTCATCACTCATTGTTATACTTTTTATTATCTGTTTATTATTATTATTCATGATAAGATCATTATGTTAATGGGAACATGGAGAACCACCCAGGAAAACAGTGCTACCACAAGGGTTTAATGGGACGCCCTTGGCTGATTAACTAGGAAAGCTAGTGGAGGGCTACCTTACCCGAAAGGGGCAAGGGCAGTAGGGGAGTGGTCAGTGTAGGGAGGTCCTTGGTTGATTTTGCTGCGATGGCGGTCAGGCAAGAACCCTGCACTGGAGCTTCCTATAAACTATACCGGGTAGTCTGAAGCTAGTGGAACTTTGTAAAGGCCTCGTAGTGGTACCCTGCCTCGCTTCCTTGGTAGAGGTGTATGGAGTCTGATCAACTCCGTGGCAAATGGGTAACACGACTTGTGGGTAAAGATGCGCAACCTCTGCAGAGTGTAAAACTGGTATACTAGCCGTGCTCACGGTCATGAGCGGCTCGGACACTCACATGATTAATTTATGGAACTTAAACTTAATTTGTCATTTCATTGCATTTGGGAATTATTTTACTATTACTCTTATTTATTATTTCTAAGGTTTGGTATTTACTTACACTTAGTAACTGCTAATAAAATTTTGACCAACTTATAAAAGCAATGCTCAGCTTCAGCCTTTATTTCATTGATCAACCTTACACTTCATGAACTCCCACCTTTGGTGAGTTCATGCCACATTATTCCCCACAACTTGTTGAGCGATGAACATGTGTGAGCTCACTCTTGCTATCTCACACCCCCCACAGGAGAAGAACAGGTGGTCGAAGAGGAGCCGCCTAACACTGAGGCATTCGACTTAATCTAGGTGGCGTTTCTCAGTTGACATTGGCGCCAACGATCCTTAGTTCGTTTTATGTTTATTCTTTTATTTTGTATCAAGTCTTCCGCTATGTAATAAGTACTCTGATGTTTTATGACATTTATCTCTATACATTCTGTTATTATATATGTTGTCTTCTTGGCGCATGTATGAGATGCACCCGGCTTTGTCCCTTAAAGCCCGGGTGTTACAATATCGATATGTCATCTCTGCATACTCTAGTTCTTACCCCGTGAGATTCATTATTGGTGCGAGTTCAGTAATGGTGTCACGATTAATGATTTTTTGTGCCGCCACGAAACTGAGAGCCCCTTGTGAATGTACACACAAGGTTATGCTGCTTGGCGCATGCTGGTATCGAGGTCTTTGGTCATGATCCATTATGGAACTACATTAATATGTTATCTTTCGTGGACTTTTCCCTTGAAACGATTTTTGTGTTGTTTGCTGAAAAAAAATCAAACAACATATGCCATCACTGTTGGATCAAAAGAGTATATAACTCTGATGTATTCCTTAATTAAAATTCTTACCAGTTCCGAAGACTTCGTAAAAAAAATCAAAACCTATCTGCATCTAGTCGTGTGGTAAAATCACCCTTTTCATGTGGGGACTCCTTTCTCTTGATCTTAGTGGCAACTGCACACATGGAACCTTAGTTGTTCTTCTGTCAATCATCGTCTCTATTGTGGCATCTCTAATTAGCATAAATATGTCACATGCTACACCCATTTGAAATCTTGAAATAATCGTCTTCGCTTGGAACTAGCTTATGCTATACTGGTATGGACATGAGTTACATGCTTCTTTACTCGTAAAAGTCTTTCGCTCCGAATCTCGGGACGAGATTCTTTTAAGGGGGAAGGCTGTAACACCCAGGTGTTTATTTCCTGTTCAACATCGACTACGGACTTAAGTACGGGATATCGATGAATATAATCATCACTAAATTATAATCTTCTTCGCCTATTACGATTTTAAATATCTTATCTGCCTCCACTTGTCTGAACCGTCTAAAATAATTTATGAAACTCGTAGTTAAATAATCGCCTGAAATGTTGAGTCTTATTTTGGTTTGAAATTTATCAACAAAACAAATATAAATTTGGAAAGCTCAAATCAGCCATGTGAGTTTGTCCCGAGCAAATTAATTAGAACTCGACGACAAAAGTTTTGATGCGAGATTAGATTGGATCAAGATAATTAGAGCCGATATTGAGTATTCATAATTAATATGTTGCCATGTTCAGACTGCGGGTGAATTATCAGGTTTCAAATTAAATCGAATCAAATCTGGTTCAAATTTTATCGCCGGTTTTGTTTGATTCGACCTGTTCATATTTTTTAGACTCAGATTTCAGAACCCAAAATATGTACATGTTTATTTTGTTAATGGTTTGGAGAAGAAAAATTAAAATTCTCCTTATCTCCCTAAGCCTCGTTTCTTTCTCTCGTTATCTTGTGCACGCCAACTTCTAGTAGCTCCCTCACGTCGATCTCCTGCTGTTACTCACGTCAATTCAATGGAAAAAAAGAAAGAAAATCTATATTTTTCTTCTCTACCGCTCGAGCTTCCAGGCTTATCTTCACGCTGCCCTCATCCCCATCGAGCGCAGGATGCTGTTGGCTTCGGCCTGCTGCACCATTTCCTCCCCACACCAGCCATCTTCCTCACCGCAGCTCCCAGCCCTGAGGCCGATGCCCCCTTCCTTCTTTGAAGGTGGCCGACGCTTCCTCTGCTCCTCCATCCCCATCTCGCCCTTTAGCCATGGGCGCCGCCAACCCTGGTGCTCGCCTCTCCCAGTCGTTCCTATCTCCAGCGCTGTCTGTCATCTCCTCCACGAGGTGTCCTCTCCGTCGCCGCTCCCTGCGTGATTCCCTTGGCCGACGCCCTCGACTACTCAGCCATGGAGGTCGCTGCCCCTTCTTTTCATCATCTCCCTCCATCGGTTCAGTGCTCGGCGTCCCTGCTCCCTTCTCCTGTCCCTCCCATGGATGCCGCCCCCTCCCTTAGCTCACTCCCTCTAGCTGCCATGGAGCTCGCCCCTGTCCAAGTCCGGTTGCCTCTGTTTCCCCCTCTCTCTGTTGGTGGCTGGCTTCCCATCTCCCCTGCGTTGGACGGCTGCCGCTTCGTTCTCGTCGCTGGCGTTCGTCCCTGCTCCAGCTAGTTCTCATGGCCATGCCTCTGTTCCCTAGGTCCGAGCTCGCCCAACTCCCTAGCCATCTCTGCTCGCCCCTCTCTGTCTCTTTGCGAGCAGCAGCACGCTGGGGCAGACCTATGTCCTCGACGCGCGCCAGGTATTTGATGGGAGGTTTGAACTGGAGTTCATCATTATTTTCCATCCGTGACCCACAAGTCTTTGCACAGCGATGATGTTATATTCTTACTTGAGTGTTATGTCTCTCGGTGTCGATTATAAACTATTAATCATGTGTATATTTGTGTGTTTTTGTGAGGAGAGAAACCCTCAGGACCGATGGTGAAGAAGTGAAGCCCGTTCGACGCTTGCTAAATGTTCGGCGAACCAAAAATCATCGTCGATCTCGTGATTTCAAGTTTGGTTTAGTTATGGTGAGCTCTTCCACAATTCATGGCAATTACCTTGTATGGGTGGAGGGAATAGACATAGTTGTTGTGATGGTTATCTTGTTTATGTATATGCGGTGCGTGGACTAAAACACAGGGATAGCGAGGAGCGTTTGAATAGACCAGTATGTATTATTGTGAAGCCACGTTTTCTTGTATTGGCGTGATTGCGTGGGTATGAAATAGTTATGTCGTGTGAAGTCTAGGTTGAGATGCAAATTGTGTGAATCATTGGATAAAGATATATGCATAGTATAATTAAAAAGGGAGTTTTTCTATGTGATGATATAATGTATAGAATGTACTTGGATGAATATAGGTGCAGCCATAGTGTGCTTAAATTGATTCTTTGTTTGCATGATATGAGATTAGGCTTAAAATACTAGGTTATGTGAAGTAAATGAATTCATGGTTATAAAGGAGAAGAAAGCTATGTATGTGATTAGAAAGCGTAGAAACTAGGAGCTAAATTGAGTTCTTGCTGTTTGGACTGCATGTCCAATTTTATTACGTGGCTAGCTAAGTAAAGTAAACAATGTTTTCTGTAGAAATGTTATATAGAAAAGTTGTAGCTAAGACCATTATCTTGCTTGTGCTAAAATTTCATGACCATAGATCTTGTAGTTTAGAAGTTATGATTTTTCCAAGTCCAGTTTCAGAATCTATCCAAATTATGTACAGGTTTCGAAAATTGGATTGTTTGGCTAAGTTAAAATGAGAATCAGCTCTTAGTAATTATAGGAGAATTGTAGTACTTTTCTTAAGCTTTCCAACAAATTTTGGAGCACCCTTTTTGGTGGTCTAGAGACCAAGTTACAACTGTTTAAACTATAGAGTCTGAATCTGTCCAAATCTGGACAACAATGTTTGTTTATATTAACTGACCTTTCTACGCATTGAATTAACTGGAGATGATTATAAATGAATTGTAGACAATTCTATTAGCTTTCTAAAAAGTCTAGGATCACCTGATTTGGAGAACTGAAACTCCAGTTATGGATTTTTGATGTGAGTAGTCGAATTCTGTCCAAATCTGGACAGAATATGCGTTTAGTACTATTTGACATTTCTAAATGTCGAATCTCATTGTGATGATAATACCAAAATTGTAGAGGACATTATAAGCTTTCCAAAAAGTCTTAGTTTACTATTTTTGGATGAATATTGTGTAAGTTATGAATAAAACAACTAGCTGTTGTTCTGCTGTCCAAATTCAGCAAGTATGAAATGATTACTTGGAGTTTCTTTTGTGAGGATACCTATATTTGGTTAGTTCTTGTCTTGATTAATGAAGTCTTGTAGTGGTAAATGGTTGTTTATTTTCTTTCTTAATGCTTGCTTTATACTTTAGCATTTTGGAGAAGGAAGTAAATGCCTTGGTGAATGTATTTGAGTTAGTGACTATTTAGGCCTTGTATGTGCATAATGAAATAGTAATGCAAGTAGTAAAATTTAGCACTTCTCTCGTCCATTCGTGATGTTACTCTTTATTGCTTATAGTCTTACAAATGTCTATGATCTTGATAATGTTTACTTGCTTGATCGAATGGTGTAATAATTTGTTTGGTTGATGGGTTATGCCTAATAAGTTAGATTAGTAGTTCTAAGAACTAGTTGAAATATTTCTATTCATAAACCTGAGTTAAGTATCCGAAATTGATAAGTCTATGAGTAGTTACCTATCGATGTTATGCTTTAGCTTAAGGCTTGTGTTTAGTTACGTTGCCTAATGTTTGAATTAGGTCCGATTAACTCGAGGATCATGATTGTGTAGATTTTCTCTCATGTTTGATTATGTATGTTGGTGAGATCTTGCCTTTAATATTGAGTTTTCTTCCTTGTGACATTGTTTAGCCTTATTATTTCTTCCTATGTTCATACATGTTCATTATGCATATCATTTAGGTACGCTAATTGATCACGTGCTGTGGAGGACAAGAGTTGGATTTGTCTTATGGTGATGCTGATGAATAAACCCGAAGATTGATGATCAGATCGAGTGCCAGAATGGGAGATGCTCACCAAGCAAGCATCATCTAACAACACTAACCTAGTGTTATCCCAGGCAAGCCCCGGTGCATTTGCACCTCCTTGTTGTTATAAAACTTTTATCACTTATATGCTGCATTAGGTGATAGGAGTTGAGTGATTAAACAATTGATGCATTGCCATTCCTTGGAATTCGATTACTATTCCTTGATACCTATTTTATAAAAAAGAACTGATAACGCTTATCCCTGCTTAGAAACTGAAAAATCGTTTGTTTTAAAAAAAGAATGATGTGGAACACTGTTATGGGCTTTTTGTTTCAAAAATCAAAGCAAACTTATGGTGATGATTCCCCTTCGGCCGGAGTGGGTTCATCATTCGGAAAAGAGTACCCCTGCCGGGTACCAAAAATGGGAGAATGGTTGGAATAAATCTAGACCAGACGCTGAGCAGGAAAGGTCGCCCGTCTGTGTCGCTTAAGGACTGTTCCGATTGTTGGCCTGCTGATCTAGGACCCTTTAACTGGCCACATGCCTCATCATGGGTAAGCTTTGCCTCGGTCGGACCAATACCAGAACAGCTCGCACGCACTGGGAGTGGAGAGATGGCGAGAGTAGCTTGTACCCTCCGTGGCAAGAGACTAGAAGGTGGGGTGCTGTACTCTCGGAAACATGGCGGGCACCATGGCGAGAGTAACGTGTACCAACCAAGCCAACGGCTGGACGGTGGAGTGCTGTGCTCTCGGGTCGCGTGAACCCGTTCTGGTCTTGAGAAACCCGGTGGCGAGTTGACATATGCAAGGGTTAAGTGCTACATATGTCGTGTGGTTGGAGATCTCCAACTGGGTATTAATCGATTCGGATCGCCGAACTTCTCGGATATGAAGACTGGATCTCCGACCTTCAGCGTAGATAACAAGTGAAACTAAATATGTTAAAATGAAGCTAGTGTAGGACAAGTGAATGCTCTAGATTAGGCAAATCTAGATTTAGGAAAAATACTTAATTTGTGAAGTAAAAGTTTGGCATAAGGATCCACTACTAGTAAGCTTTTCTGCGAAAATGTGTCTTTGAAATTCGATAAGCTTTACCTTGATTCCCGACAAACCAGCATACCCTTGAGAGTCTTTTCTTTAGTCGGATAAGTCTTGCTGAGTAATTGCGTACTCAGGGTTTTATTCCCCGTTGTTTTTCAGGTTATAATTTTTGTTCTGTTGTGGATGCTGCTAAGTGCCGGTGGGCTCGACCTTCTTATATAAGTATATCCCATCTTTAGCTTCTTTATTGAGGAATGTCACTTAAGCTAGCATGTATTTTAAAACTTATAAATGTTTTACACATTCAAATTGTAATCTTTTTGAATCAATTTCTTTTGTAATCACTCTGATGATGTATAATAAAATCTTGATGTAACTTGTAATCATTTTGTAATAAAGAATTTATTTCTGCTGCAAGTGTTTGTGTGTGATTTGTGTTTACTTAATCCTGCGATCTTAGCGGTAAGTCGTTTATCCGGGGTTCTTGGGGCACTCGGACAGATCCTGTTAAGTTGTTTGGTGCACATACATAGCCGTCTGAGGTCTTTGAGACAAGGACAGGTGCATGTGGGCCCGATAACTTGGGAGGTTCGGCGACACGCGGACTGAGTCCCCTATTCCCCTATTCTCCTCCCTTACCTCCACTTCCCCTTCGCGTTCACCGAGACAAAAATCGCTGCCGCCGTCGACCGCGTGCCACGCAGTGGCTGTGGCCTAGGAATACCGTGATGGGGGCTCGCCTGGTTGTACCGCTCGTGTGCGACCACCTCAGGAGGGCGGAGATCAGCCGTTCGTGCCGCAATTCGTCGCCGTTGATTCACCGCCACCATCGTTCTTTGCGTCTCCGGTGCCAGTGATCTCTGCGCGGCAATCGTTGGTATAAATCACTTGCACATACTCGTTTTCGATCCTGGTAGGTGTAGCACCCAACAGAAGCGTGTCTCCGGATGATGCACATCGCTTTAGGATTCATTAAACTGGGCCCGTCAGATCTTGATCCGAGTGACCATGCTACGTACCGGTTCATCATATGTAGGATTTAATCCTGGCGCTTGATCATCGATCCCACGGTCGCAGGCGCACGCTGAGTTGTTTTAACATAGATCTAATCTGGCGCGTCCCGTGCTGATCGGACGGCTAGAATCTGGCGATACCCTTTTGCCATGGTTTAACTGCAAAAGAGCACTTACGGAGTTTCAAAATAGATCCCGCCGTCCAGTGACCCTGTTCACTGAGTCTGGGTTATTTTACGTGCCAGCTCCTGCACTCTCTAGAAAATGAGGCCCAGTCCAGTGACATGATAAATTGAATAAATGGATTAGAAAATAGGTTTTTATTATATAAGTGCTAGAATTTGAATAATTCATAGAAATTTCATATGAGCTCCAAATTACCCCATTCTAGTTTCTAAAATTTTGTAATACTATTCTGTATCACTTAGAGTCTCTGTTTTTACATGAAAACAATAAGAAAATTTATTCCTCAATCCTATTTTAAGCACATAAAACCTTTGGAAATTCATATCTTAAAATCGATAACTCCAAAAATTATGATTCCTATTCCTAGGTTTATATTTTAATGTGTAGATTATTATTATGTATTTTGTTTACATGTTTGGTGTGATGTTAATTTTCTCTACATACTGTGCTTGTTTGTATTGTGGTGAGTAGAAGAGCCCATGACTGAGGATCCTGGTGAGCAGCAGATAAAAGTAGCTGAGCATGAGCTCATTGAAGGCAAGTTGTGCCCTTGATTCACTTTTGTTACCCAATAATGTTCTTTATAATCATTTACCATGCATAGGCTTAATTTTGATAGGACCCGATAGGTCACCCTAGATTGTTTATCTCTTTACCTTGTTATCCCTGAATCACTTGGGTAGTTTTGCTATTGCTTTACATGGTTTTGGGATAATATTTTATTATATCCATGTTCCAGTTATTTTGTTATTCTATTTATGTTCATGTTAAGATCATTAATGTTAATTGGAACATGGAGCTTAACTTGAGAAACACGTGCCACCACAAGGGTTTAATGGGACGCCCTTGGCCAACTAACTAGGAAAGCTAGTGGAAGACTACCTTACCCGTAAGGGGCAAAGGCAGTAGGGGATTGCATGCAAGGAGGTTCTCGGGTTGATTTTGCTACGATGGCGGTCAGACGGAGGATTCTTGCAAGTGCTCTTCCCATAAACTGTAGCGGGTTTTCGGAAGCTAGCTAGTGGAACTTTGTAAAGGCCTCGTAGTGGATCCCTAGCCATTCACCTCGGTAGTGTCTAAGGGTCTAGCTAACCCTAGCGACATAGGATACACGACTTGTGGGTACAGGGTACAACCTCTACAGAGTGTAAAACTGGTATACTAGCCGTGCTCGCGGTCATGAGCAGCTCAGGACTCTCTGATGATTAATTTATGGAACTTAAATTCAATTTGTCATTTGCATTGCATGGGATTATTATTAATTTTGTTCTATTACTTTATTTAAGGTTTGGTATTTACTTACATTTAGTAACTGCTAATAAAATTTTGACCAACTACTTAAAAGCAATGCTCAGCTTTAACCCCTGTTGTTGATCAGCCTTACACATCACATGAACTCCCACCTTTGGTGAGTTCATGCCACATTATTCCCCACAACTTGTTGAGCGATGAACATGTGTGAGCTCACCCTTGCTGTCTCACACCCCTACAGGAGAAGAGCAGGTGGTTCAGGAGGAGCCTCAAAGCGAGGAGTTTGATTTAATCTAGGTGGCGTTTCCCAGTTGACATCGGCGCCAAGGATGTAACACCCCTGGTATTACTGTTACTAAAATTTGAACATAATGTCACACCCGGCTTTAAGGAACAAAGCCAGGTGCATCTCATACATGCGCCAAGAAGACAACATATATAATAACAGAGTGTATAGAGATGAATGTCACAATAATCAGAGTATTTATTACATAGCGAAAGACTTATTACAAAATAAAAGATAAATATAAAATGAACTAAGGATCGTCGACGCCAATGTCAACTGAGAAACGCCACCTAGATCAGATCATACTCCTCGCCTTGTGGCTCCTCCTGAACCACCTGCTCTTCTCCTGTGGGGGGGGGGTGAGACAGCAAGGGTGAGCTCACACATGATCATAGCTCAACAAGTTGTGGGGAACCAGTGGACATAAACTCACAAAGGTGTGAGTTCATGTGATGTGTAAGGCTAATCAATGATAGGGGTTAAAAGCTGAGCATTGCTTTTAAGTAGTTGGTCCAAATTTTATTAGCAATTACTAAGTGTAAGTAAATACCAAACCATAAATAAAGTAATAGAACAAAATTAATAATAAGCCCATGCAATGCAAATGACAAAATTGAATTTAAGTTCCATAATTTAAACATCAGAGAGTCCTGAGCTGCTCGTGACCGTGAGCTCGGCTAGTATACCAGTTTTACACTCTGCAGAGGTTGTACCCTTTACCCACAAGTCATGTTACCCATCTGCCAAGGGGTCGCGAATCCCATACACCTCTACCTAGGAAGCGCGGCAGGGCAACACTACGAGGCCTTTACAAAGTTCCACTAGCTTCCGAAAACCCGCTACAGTTTATAGGAAGTTCCAATGCAGGGTTCCTGGCCGACCGCCATCGCAGCAAAATCAACCAGGGACCTCCCTACACTGACCACTCCCCTACTGCCCTTGCCCCTTTCGGGTAAGGTAGTCTTCCACTAGCTTTCCTAATTAGTCAGCCAAGGGCGTCCCATTAAACCCTTGTGGTGGCACGTGGTTCTCAAGTTAAGCTCTATGTTCCAATTAACATTAATGATCTCAACATGAACATAAATAGAATAACAAAAAGAATTGGAACATAGAGGTAATAAATGATTATCCCAAAACCATGTAAAGCAATAGCAAACTACCCAAGTGATTCAGGGGTAAACAAGGTAATGAGATAAACAATCTAGGGTAATCTATTGGGTCCCATCAAAATTAACCTATGCATGGATAAGTGATATTAAAGAACATTATTGGGTAAAAAGTGGTCAAGGGCACAACTTGCCTGGCACTTGAGATTCCAGGAACCAACTTGCCTTTCGGATGACACGCGTCCTCGCGCTCGTCGTAGCAATACAAACAAACATGGTATATATAAAATTAAAATCACACCAAACATAAGTACAAACTGAATAATAATAATCTATGCGTTTCTACGAGACTACCGCAACTTGAACGGATCAAATCGGAGTTAAAACGAAGGAGTTATGAATTTCCGAAGGTTTTATATATTCGATACAAGATTAATTATGAGATCGGTTTTAATGTGGTTTTCATGTCAAAACAGAGATACTAGGTGATAAACAACATTATTACAAAATTATAGAAATTGAAATGAACCAATTTGGACTTAATATGGATCTTCTACGAATTTAACAAGTTTATGTAATTATTTTTACTCTAAAAGTATTTTCCAATTGTATTTATTTGGTTTTATGTTTCTGTGGCCGAGCACATCATTATCAAAAACCCTAGGGACTAAACCATAAAATCTTCCCAGACTCAGACTACACCTATCCTGGACCGCGGGTTGATTCCAGTGCCTGTCAGGGTCTCTTTAGCAAATAAGCCAAACAAAGGGGTATGAAGCGACTACAACCGTTGGATCTGATTCTACGCCTAGGATTAGATCTAAACCCTAGTCAAACGGTGAGCATCACTAGCCGCAGAAACCCAGCTCGACGGTCCAGATTCAACCACGCCCCACACCCTAACGGATCCGCCCAAATCCAATCGCACGGTCAGGATCTAATGTATTGAAAGGGTATGAGCATATTATATCCGAGCCGCACGCATCAGGATCAACAGCCCAAAACAATCCGCCGCACGTATTAATCTACACTGCACAATCTCGCATCAACGGTCATCGTCACTCTTCTTTCCCACGACCGTCAGCGCGGCGGAGTTCTTTCCACCGCGGTGGCGACCCCGCCGACGCCCACAAACCTGACACCCCAGTGCACGGTTATCAACCACGGGAGGCTCTACTCGAAGAGGACGGTGAAGCAAATCTTGGGATAGTAATCTTACCGGCAATGTGGTTGCAGACCGCGCTGGCCACGGCGTCACGCGGCCCGCGGCGGAGCTGGTGCAACGACGAGAAATCGTCGACAATTAGATGCCCCCGCCCACGAATTGATGATTCGTACGCCATCGACACACACCGGTGATACTCTCTGAGCACCGAATTGGAGTTAAGCGCCGACAATGAGGACTGGTCACGGTGTATGGCTCCGCGGCGGTAATTGCTTCCTCACTCTGCTAGAATGGCGCTCGGGAAGAAGGATCTGGGCTACGGCAACTTCGGGGCGGTATTGCTCCACACCCGGTTCAACGATGACGAAGGGCACCAGCACGGAGTAAGGCCGTTCAATGTCAGGGCGGTGAAGGTGGCAATCCGATGGCGGAATCCCAGGCGCCGCCGCAATCGCCAGTTGGTTATGAGCTTGGTGGTGAGGTTGTAGACGGATGCGAGCGCGGAGGAGGAAGGAAAGATGCGTGGCTCATTTGTACCCAGCCTGGGATTGAAGACGCGAGGAGGATGGTGTCCGATCCCCGCGGCGCTAGCTGCGCGCGATGGTTGAAGGCGAGATGAAGTCATATGCGCGGGCCCCCCACTGTCAGAGACCGTCCAAGGGACTGGCCAAGCAGGTCCATCTGCCATCGGATGGAAGAGGTTACATGCGCGAGGGTAGGAGGCTGACAAGGTGGGTCTGGTTGTCGGCACCGTGGTGATGAGATGGGCCGCGCGCCAGTGAGGGGAAATAGAAGATGGGCCAAATTGTGGTAGAGCCAGCCCAATTAGGTTAGATCCCTTTCTTTTTTTTCTTTTCTTCTATTTTCTGTTTTTATTTATTCATAATTAATTTGAATCCAAATCTGAATTTGAATATGAGTTTCAGCTTTGGGTTAATTATACAAATTCAAAATCTAGTGTTGGAATAATATATTTTTAATTACTTATTTTATCCACACAATACTTATTTTCTTCTCTCTTCTAAATTCTAGAATTTCTTTTAGATCTTAAATTCCCATTTGGGTATTAATATATTTCTTTTTCACATTATTCTATGTTGTCACAAAATGCACACAAAAATAAAATACCAGCATGATGCATGTATTATTTGAGTGTCTTTTGTTAACTATTTATTTGTTTAAATGTGATTTTCACATGAAATGAGAAACATAGATAACTCATATATGTATACGGAGTACAATTTCTCTGCTTAGACTCTATTTACAAAATAGGTGTTACAAATCCTACCCCCCTTAACAAAAATCTCGTCCTCGAGATTTAGGAAGGACTAGGGAAAAGATGGGAAAATATATGCGAAGTTCTTCTTCTCTTTCCCACGTTGCTTCATCTTCTTCATGGTGACTCCATTGCACTTTGCACATCTTTATCACCTTATTTCTTGTAACTCGAGTCAATGTATCCAAAATCTCGATCGGGTACTCCGTGTAAGTCAAATCACCCTGAACACTGAGCTCTTCCATTGGTAACTGTTCCTCGGGAACACAGAGACACTTCTTTAGTTGAGATACGTGGAACACGTTATGCACATCTGATAGACTATCCGGTAACTCAAGTTGGTATGCCATCTCCCCAACTCTTCTAAAGATCAGGAATGGTCCAATGTAGCGAGGGGACAATTTGCCCTTAACTTTGAATCTCCTCATTTCACGAAGGGGTGATACCTTGAGATACACATAATCTCCTTCTTCGAATTCCAGTGGCCTCCTTCTATTATCAGCATAGCTCTTTTGCCTGGTTTGAGCCACTCTCAAATTCTCTCGAATTATACGAACTTGTTCTTCTGCTTCTTGAATCAGTTCAGGCCCAAAGAACTGTCTCTCTCCAGTCTGATCCCAATATAGAGGAGTCCTGCACTTCCTCCCATATAAAGCTTCAAAAGGTGACATCTTCAGACTGGCCTGGTAACTATTATTATACGAGAACTCAGCATACGGTAGACTTTTATCCCAACTTCCTCCATGCTGAAGGGCACATGCTCTCAACATATCTTCCAATACTTGATTAGTCCTTTCAGTCTGTCCATCAGTCTGAGGGTGATAAGCCGTACTAAAATTCAACTTCGTACTCATGTTCTCATGAAAGCTTCTCCAAAACCTTGAGGTAAACTGCGAACCTCGATCAGACACGATCTTCTTTGGTACTCCATGCAAACACACAATCTGAGCCATATATAACTCTGCTAGCTGAGAACCTTTATATGTAGTCTTTACAGGAATAAAGTGAGCCACTTTAGTCAATCTATCCACAATCACCCATATAGCATCATATCCTTTCTGGGTGCGAGGCAATCCAGTAATGAAATCCATACCAATCTCTTCCCATTTCCACTCAGGTATCTTCAGTGGATGCAATAGTCCAGCTGGCCTCTGGTGTTCAGCCTTAACTCTTTGACATACATCGCACATGGCCACATGTGCGGCTACATCTCTTTTCAATCCATACCACCAATACTTCCGCTTCAAATCCTGGTACATCTTGGTACTACCAGGATGAATAGAATAATCCGAGTCATGGGCCTCCTTTAAAATAGTCTCTCGAAGGCTTTCGATATCAGGAACACATATCTTGTTCTTGAACCACACAGTGCCCTGCTCATCATCCATGAATTCCGGACCTCGACCTTCAGTAATCAGATCCCTAATCTCTTGTATCTTAGCATCACCAATTTGTCCTTCTGTGGATTTCTTGCTCCAAGGTAGGTTCCACATCAATAGTAACTCCTTCAGTGTGAGCAACTATCCCTAGGTTAAGTCTCCTAAAATCCTCAACAATCTCATCGAGTAGCTGGGCAACAACAGCTGAATGAACATGCTCCTTTTGACTCAAGGCATCTGCAACCAAATTTGCCTTGCCCGGGTGATAGTGAATCTCCAAATCATAATCCTTAATAAGCTCCAACCAACAGCGTTGCCTAAGGTTGAGATCCTTCTGAGTGAATATATACTTCAAACTCTTATGATGTGTGTATACTTGACACTTGGTTCCCATAATATAATGTCTCCAAATCTTAAGCGCATGCACAACGGCTGCCAGTTCTAAGTCACGAGTGGGGTAGTTCAACTCATATTTCCGCAATTGACAATACACGTAGGCAATCATATGTCCTTCTTGCATAAGCACACATCCAAAGCCTTAGCCACATGCATCACAATAAATGTCAAATCTCTTCTGTAGATTTGGCATAACCAACACTGGTGGTGACATCAACCTCTTCTTTAATTGATCAAAACTATCTTGGTACTTCTCGTCCCACTTGAACTCTCTTCCCTTCTCTAGAAGTGAAGTCATGGGCTTGGCAATCTTAAAGAATCCTTCAATAAATTTCTGATAATATCCTGCAAGTCCCAAGAAACTCCGAATCTCCGTAACTGTAGTGGGTATGCTCCACATCACTATCTCCTTGACTTTAGCACGATCCACTAATATCCCTCCATTAGAAATAATATGACCAAGAAATGGCACCTCGCCAATCCAAAACTCGCATTTGCTATACTTGGCGTAGAGTAGATTATCTCGTCGCTTCTGTAGCACTAATCTCAGATATTTCTCATGATCACTATCACTCTTGGAACAAATAAGAGTATCGTCAATGAAAACCACAACAAATCTGTCCAAATCATGAACTCCTTATTCTTTAGATCCATAAAATAGGTTGGTGCATTAGTTAGTCCAAATGACATAACGGTTAACTCATATAAACCATATCAGGTCGAGAAATCCATCTTGGAAATATCCGATGGCCTAAACTTCATTTGATGGTAACCCGATCAGAGATCAATCTTCGAGAATACCATTGCATCTCTCATCTGAATAAATCCTTAATGCGGGGTAACGAATACTTGTTCTTCACAGTGACATCATTAAGGGACCTATAATCCATGCACATTCGTTGTGATCCATCCTTCTTCTGTACGAACAGAACTGCCGCAAGGTGAGGGACTCAGACGAATGTACCCAGCCTCTTGTAACTCCGTTAACTGCTTCTTAAGTTCTTTTAACTCTTCTACAGACATCCTGTTTGGCCGTTTAGAAATATGAGCAGTCCCAGGTAAGAGATCAATGACCAACTCAACTTCCATATCTGGTGGCATCCCTAATAACTCCTTTGTAAAGACATCCGGAAAATCCTTAACCACACGGATGTTGTCACCAACAAACTTCCCATCTACTAAGAATGCCACAATCTGATGGTGGTAGCTACTGCAATTTCAACTTCAAATCTTTCTTCTTTGGAATTGGTGAGGTCTACGATTCCCTTAGCACAATGTATATACTGCCTTTGCATTCCTTTACCATGACATACCAAGGATCACGTCTATAGTGCTCTCTTCTAACAATATAGGGGTAGCCCATCTGGGTTAGAAACACAGGGTAAGAAAGGAAGAATTGTAGACAAAGCAAGTAATTACAGAGAATGTTATTGCGGGGGATTTATTAGCTAAGTAGATTAGTGTGTTATCCACTAAAGCTAATACATTATCTTATGGTGGTACATGCTAAGATGTCCAACTATAATGTTTCAATCAATCAAAGAAGCAAATCAAGCATTTATCATCAGAACAATCAACCAACATTTTTAATAGAGAAAATATTTTTTTTGTCTTTGGTCTCCTATCTCTTCAAAAGGTTATAAATGTAGGATTCCAAGGTGTGAAATCCATCTTGTCTCAGAGTAGAAAAGATAAGATTAATCAGAGCAGAGTAGCAAAAGGTGAGACAAGATCAAGATGAGATGAGTGTAGAATGAATCAGAATAAGGTAAGTAGGTAAGGGTTTTGTCCATTTCTATCTAGGTTTCGTCCTACAGTCAACATTTCCTCTGATACCACTTCTGTCACACCCGGCTTTAAGGAACAAAGCTAGGTGCATCTCATACATGCGCCAAGAAGACAACATATATAATAACAGAGTGTATAGAGATGAATGTCACAATAATCAGAGTATTTATTACATAGCGGAAGACTTATTACAAAATAAAAGATAAATATAAAACGAACTAAGGATCGTCGGCGCCAATGTCAACTGAGAAACGCCACCTAGATCAGATCATACTCCTCGCCTTGTGGCTCCTCCTGAACCACCTGCTCTTCTCCTGTGGGGGGGGGGGTGTGAGACAGCAAGGGTGAGCTCACACATGATCATAGCTCAGCAAGTTGTGGGGAACCAGTGGACATAAACTCACAAAGGTGTGAGTTCATGTGATGTGTAAGGCTAATCAATGATAGGGGTTAAAAGCTGAGCATTGCTTTTAAGTAGTTGGTCCAAATTTTATTAGCAATTACTAAGTGTAAGTAAATACCAAACCATAAATAAAGTAATAGAACAAAATTAATAATAAGCCCATGCAATGCAAATGACAAAATTGAATTTAAGTTCCATAATTTAAACATCAGAGAGTCCTGAGCTGCTCGTGACCGTGAGCTCGGCTAGTATACCAGTTTTACACTCTGCAGAGGTTGTACCCTTTACCCACAAGTCATGTTACCCATCTGCCAAGGGGTCGCGAATCCCATACACCTCTACCTAGGAAGCGCGGCAGGGCAACACTACGAGGCCTTTACAAAGTTCCACTAGCTTCCGAAAACCCGCTACAGTTTATAGGAAGTTCCAATGCAGGGTTCCTGGCCGACCGCCATCGCAGCAAAATCAACCAGGGACCTCCCTACACTGACCACTCCCCTACTGCCCTTGCCCCTTTCGGGTAAGGTAGTCTTCCACTAGCTTTCCTAATTAGTCAGCCAAGGGCGTCCCATTAAACCCTTGTGGTGGCACGTGGTTCTCAAGTTAAGCTCTATGTTCCAATTAACATTAATGATCTCAACATGAACATAAATAGAATAACAAAAAGAATTGGAACATAGAGGTAATAAATGATTATCCCAAAACCATGTAAAGCAATAGCAAACTACCCAAGTGATTCAGGGGTAAACAAGGTAATGAGATAAACAATCTAGGGTAACCTATTGGGTCCCATCAAAATTAACCTATGCATGGATAAGTGATATTAAAGAACATTATTGGGTAAAAAGTGGTCAAGGGCACAACTTGCCTGGCACTTGAGATTCCAGGAACCAACTTGCCTTTCGGATGACACGCGTCCTCGCTCTAGTCGTAGCAATACAAACAAACATGGTATATATAAAATTAAAATCACACCAAACATAAGTACAAACTGAATAATAATAATCTATGCGTTTCTACGAGACTACCGCAACTTGAACGGATCAAATCGGAGTTAAAACGAAGGAGTTATGAATTTCCGAAGGTTTTATATATTCGATACAAGATTAATTATGAGATCGGTTTTAATGTGGTTTTCATGTCAAAACAGAGATACTAGGTGATAAACAACATTATTACAAAATTATAGAAATTGAAATGAACCAATTTGGACTTAATATGGATCTTCTATGAATTTAACAAGTTTATGTAATTATTTTTACTCTAAAAGTATTTTCCAATTGTATTTATTTGGTTTTATGTTTCTGTGGCCGAGCACATCATTATCAAAAACCCTAGGGACTAAACCATAAAATCTTCCCAGACTCAGACTACACCTATCCTGGACCGCGGGTTGATTCCAGTGCCTGTCAGGGTCTCTTTAGCAAATAAGCCAAACAAAGGGGTATGAAGCGACTACAACCGTTGGATCTGATTCTACGCCTAGGATTAGATCTAAACCCTAGTCAAACGGTGAGCATCACTAGCCGCAGAAACCCAGCTCGACGGTCCAGATTCAACCACGCCCCACACCCTAACGGATCCGCCCAAATCCAATCGCACGGTCAGGATCTAATGTATTGAAAGGGTATGAGCATATTATATCTGAGCCGCACGCATCAGGATCAACAGCCCAAAACAATCCGCCGCATGTATTAATCTACACTGCACAATCTCGCATCAACGGTCATCGTCACTCTTCTTTCCCACGACCGTCAGCGCGGCGGAGTTCTTTCCACCGCGGTGGCGACCCCGCCGACGCCCACAAACCTGACACCCCAGTGCACGGTTATCAACCACGGGAGGCTCTACTCGAAGAGGACGGTGAAGCAAATCTTGGGATAGTAATCTTACCGGCAATGTGGTTGCAGACCGCGCTGGCCACGGCGTCACGCGGCCCGCGGCGGAGCTGGTGCAACGACGAGAAATCGTCGACAATTAGATGCCCCCGCCCACGAATTGATGATTCGTACGCCATCGACACACACCGGTGATACTCTCTGAGCACCGAATTGGAGTTAAGCGCCGACAATGAGGACTGGTCACGGTGTATGGCTCCGCGGCGGCAATTGCTTCCTCACTCTGCTAGAATGGCGCTCGGGAAGAAGGATCTGGGCTATGGCAACTTCGGGGCGGTATTGCTCCACACCCGGTTCAACGATGACGAAGGGCACCAGCACGGAGTAAGGCCGTTCAATGTCAGGGCGGTGAAGGTGGCAATCCGATGGCGGAATCCCAGGCGCCGCCGCAATCGCCAGTTGGTTATGAGCTTGGTGGTGAGGTTGTAGACGGATGCGAGCGCGGAGGAGGAAGGAAAGATGCATGGCTCATTTGTACCCAGCCTAGGATTGAAGACGCGAGGAGGATGGTGTCCGATCCCCGCGGCGCTAGCTGCGTGCGATGGTTGAAGGCGAGATGAAGTCATATGCGCGGGCCCCCCACTGTCAGAGACCGTCCAAGGGACTGGCCAAGTAGGTCCATCTGCCATCGGATGGAAGAGGTTACATGCGCGAGGGTAGGAGGCTGACAAGGTGGGTCTGGTTGTCGGCGCCGTGGTGATGAGATGGGCCGCGCGCCAGTGAGGGGAAATAGAAGATGGGCCAAATTGTGGTAGAGCCAGCCCAATTAGGTTAGATCCCTTTCTTTTTTTTCTTTTCTTCTATTTTCTGTTTTTATTTATTCATAATTAATTTGAATCCAAACCTGAATTTGAATATGAGTTTCAGCTTTGGGTTAATTATACAAATTCAAAATCTAGTGTTGGAATAATATATTTTTAATTACTTATTTTATCCACACAATACTTATTTTCTTCTCTCTTCTAAATTCTAGAATTTCTTTTAGATCTTAAATTCCCATTTGGGTATTAATATATTTCTTTTTCACATTATTCTATGTTGTCACAAAATGCACACAAAAATAAAATACCAGCATGATGCATGTATTATTTGAGTGTCTTTTGTTAACTATTTATTTGTTTAAATGTGATTTTCACATGAAATGAGAAACATAGATAACTCATATATGTATACGGAGTACAATTTCTCTGCTTAGACTCTATTTACAAAATAGGTGTTACACATAACATCATAAGCATAGCATATCATGTTGTCGGCGTTTCGAGACCGGGGGGTCCCTAAGCCGACGAGTGAATGTCGCCGCGTGCCCCAGCCCAGATGGGTCGACGCGAGGCCGAGCGCGAAGGGGGGAAGTGAGGTGGCCGGAGACAGGCGTGAGAGAGGTGGAAATCCCGCGGCCTTCGTGTTCGTCCCGCGCCCAGGTCGGGTGCGCTTGCAGTAGGGGGTTACAAGCGTCCACGCGGGAGAGGGAGCGAGCGGCTTCAAGCGAGTGCCTGTCTCGTCCTCGTCCCCGCGCGGCCAACCCTCTCTAAGAGGGCCCTGGTCCTTCCTTTTATAGGCGTAAGGAGAGGATCCAGGTGTACAACGGGGGATGTAGCAGAGTGCTACGTGTCTAGCGGGGGAGAGCTAGCGCCCTAAGTACACGCCATCGTGGCGGCCGGAGAGGTTTTGGCGCCCGGTTTGTGTGATGTCGTGGCCATCGGAGGAGCGCTGGAGCCTGGCGGAGGGACAACTGTCTGGGCTGTCGAGTCCTTGCTGACGTCCTCTTGCTTCCGTAAGGGGGCCGAGAGCCGCCGTCGTCACAGAGTATGCGGGGTGCCATCATTGCCTATCTGGTGGAGCGAGCCAGATGGGACGCCGGTCTTGTTCCCCGTGGCCCGAGTCAGCTTGGGGTAGGGTGATGATGGCGCCTCCTGTTGACGTGGCTGGTCTGCGCCCTAGGTTGGGCGATGTGGAAGCTCCTCCGAAGCCGAGGTCGAGCCTGTCTTCCGTGGCCGAGGTCGAGTCCGAGCCCCTGGGTCGGGCGAGGCGGAGACCGTTGGCTGAGGCCAGGGCGGAGTCCGAGCCCTGGGGTCGGGCGAAGAGGAGTTCGTCGTCTTCTCGGGCTGAGCCCAAGTCCGAGCCCTAGGAAGGGCGGAGCGTAGTTCGCCGTCTTCCGGGGCTTAGCCCGAGTCCGAGCCCTGGGGTCGGGCGGAGCGGAGTTCGTCGTCTTCTGGGGCTGAGCCCAAGTCCGAGCCCTGGGTCGGGTGAAGCAGAGTTCATCGTCTTCCGGGGCTTAGCCCGAGTCTAAGCCCTGGGGTCGGGCGGAGCGGAGTTCATCGTCTTCTGGGGCTGAGCCCAAGTCCGAGCCCTGGGTCGGGTGAAGCGGAGTTCATCGTCTTCTGGGGCTGAGCCCAAGTCCGAGCCCTGGGTCGGGCGGAGCGGAGTTCGCTGTCTTCCGGGGCTTAGCCCGTGTCCGAGCCCTGGGTCGGGCGGAGCTGAGTTCACCGTCTTCCGGGGCTTAGCCTGAGTCCGAGCCCTGGGTCGGGCGGAGAGGAGTTCGCCGTCTTCCGGGGCTTAGCCCGAGTCCGAGCCCTGGGTCGGGCAGAGCGGAGCTTCCTATGGCGCCTGCGGCCGGGCCTGACTGCCTGTCAGCCTCACCCTGTCAAGTGGCACCGCAGTCGGAGCAGCGCAGACGGCACTGTCTTTTTGTCAGGCCGGCCAGTGGAGCGGCGAAGTGACGGCGGTCACTTCGGCTCTGTCGGCTGAAGGGCGCGCGTCTGGATAAAGGTGTCAGGCCACCTTTGCATTAAATGCTCCTGCGATTTGGTCGGTCGGTGCGGCGATTTGGTCAGGGTTGCTTCTTGGCGAAGACAGGGCCTCGGGCGAGCCGGAAATATGTTCGCCGCTGGAGGGGGGCCTCGGGCGAGACGGAGATCCTTCGGGGTCGGCTGCCCTTGTCCGAGGCTAGGCTCGGGCGAGGCGTGATCGAGTCCCTCGAATGGACTGATCCCTGACTTAATCGCACCCATCAGGCCTTTGCAGCTTTATGCTGATGGGGGTTATTAGCTGAGAATTAGGAGCCTTGAGGGTACCCCTAATTATGGTCCCCGACAGTAGCCCCTGAGCCTCGAAGGGAGTGTTAGCACTCGCTTGGAGGCTTTCGTTGCACTTTTTTGCAAGGGGACCAGCCTTTCTCGGTTGTGTTTTGTTCCGGTGGGTGCGCGCGAGCGCACCCGCCGGTTGTAGCCCCCGAGGCCTCGGAGGAGTGGTTTGACTCCTTCGAGGTCTTAATGCCTCACGCAATGCTTCGGCTGGTCTGGTCGTTCCCTCATCCGAGCTGGCCGTAGCCCGGGTGTACGGTCGGGTCCCAAGTTCTCGGGCTGGTATGTTGACGCTGTCAACGGTTCGGCCGGAGCCGGGTTTGCGAGAGCAGCCCCCGAGCCTCCGCACAGGGCGAGAGAGCGATCAGGGACAGACTCGACTTTTTTACATACACCCCTGCGTCGCCTTTCCGCAAGGAGGAGGGGGGGGGAAAGCGCCATGTTGCCCTCGGTGGGCGTCGAACACGGTGTCTCCGGTGAGCTGCAGGCGGGTAATCCGAGTGGACGTCCGTGCCCCATTCGTTAGGGGTCGGCTAGAGGCCCAGAGGCACGCCCAGAAGTACCTGCGGGTGATCTGCCGGACCCGGTCCCCTAGCGACGGGGTCCGAGGGCTCGATGCCTCCCTCCGATGGGATTCCGTTACAAGATCGTTCCCGCTGGTCTCGGAAATGTCCTAGGGTACCTCGGGAGCGCAGCCCGAGCCTTGGTTATGTATCGAACGTACCCATGGTCATCCCTCGCTCTGTGTCTGAGGCGGCTGTGAACCCTTCGGGGGCCAGCCTTCAAACCCCTGATCAGTAGTGGGCGCGGAGCCCGAGTAGCCTGAGGCGGCCGTTGAACCCTTCCGAGGGGCCGGCCTTCGAACCTCTGACCAGTAGTGGGTGTGGAGCCCACGCGCTCTGAGGCGGCTGTTGAACCCTTCCGAGGGGCTAGCCTACGAACCTCTGATCAGTAGGGAGGCTCGGAGCCTGGTTCCTTCACGGGGAAGGATCCTTTTCGGGATATCCCCCTTTCCCAGTCCCTGTTGCAAGAGAGAGAAAGAGGAAAAAAGGAAAAGGATACGAAATCGAACGACGCGGCGTACCTTTTTTGATGCGGTTGTTATGGCGAAGGCGAAGCGTCGCTCGCTTCTCCTGCCAGAGGCGCCGCCTGTCCCGCCGCGGAGTTAATGCGATGGGGCGAGTGGTTCGCGGGGCGGCCGTTGCGCGTGCGCGGGCCGTTCGAGGAACGGAACACGGGCGCGTCGTCTTCACGCCGTGAGAGAGGGTTCTCTCATCGCTCCTGGATGGGACGTAGGCTTGGCTGACGACGTGACCGCTGCTCCTGCCCGCCTGCCACCGCCATTACTGTCGGCCCATTTTTGGTCGCATTGACCGTCGCGCTAGGCTGGCGCTGCTGGGTCGTGTTCTGGGTCGCCTCGAGTCGCGGTATTGGTTCTGCAGTCGAGGAGGCGCGGTGGTGGCGCAAGTGGCGGTGCAGTTGCATGCACGAAGCATTCGGCACGCCGGTTGCATGACGCGTGGGCCTGGGCCTCCATGCTGGGCGTGTTGGGAGTCGGAGAAGTGCGCCCACTTAGCGCGGTTGCATGCCGCCTGCATGGCTGCCCGCCCTTTCGCCCGCTGGTCTGGGCAAAAGTGGAGAGCCGCTTGTAACCACTGGACGGTTGCACGCATCGCGCACGGCGGTTTGGCTTCTTCTGCTTTGAGCCGGCTTGCATGACGTGTGGGACCCAGCCCCCGCGCCGTAAGAGGAGGGCCTTGGAGCGTGTTGGAGAAGACTCAGCCCACGACGGCTGGGGACGCAAGTAAGGAGAGTCGCCTTTAAAAGGGGGGTGACCCCCTTAGAAGGCGACCATGTCTTCACGCTTCCTTATGCATCGTGTCTTTCCACCTTCCAAGCCCCCGGATGGGGGATACCCGCCGTCTTTCCGCCTTGTCGTTGGGGGAACGCAACTCCGCGGGAGTTGGTACCTCTCAGCCATCGTTCGGCTTCAAGGATTTTCATCAGCCAGCCCGGCTGTACCCCTACGCCGGTGGTCACCCAAAACGGTGAACTCCAGCCCTTGGATGGGGAGAGGCAAACCGGGCTGTGATCTTGGTCCCGCCCTCAGCCTCAAGGATGTTCGTCATCCTTGCTAGGGCGGGGAGCGAGGCGAGACGGGGCTCTACCTCCCGCGCGGGCCGGCTGGCCACCTCTTCTTCCAGCTTCTGGTGGTGGCAACCATCCTCCAGCTCTGCGGAGGAGACGTCCTCCAGCCATGCTGGGGAAGGCGAACTGTTGCTGCCCAGCTAGGATGCAACATTCCGCCCTCTTCCTCGCTTTCATGGCAAGGACGGGAGCGAGGACCTGCCGGTGCGCTTTGGAGCTGCCCGCTCTTTGGCTTTAATAGCTGGTTCGCGTCCCTTGAGCGGGAACGCGAACGAGAGCCCTCCGGCGGCCGCGTCCGTCCTGGGACCATGGCTGCTGCTGCAGAGGTCGCTGGCAGGTCCCCCGGTGCTCGTCGCCCCGCAGGCTCCCCGGTGTGGAGGTGGAACCAGAGTTCCGTTTTGTAATGGCACTTTGAATGCCAGTGTCTTTGTTCATCATGGCTGTCGAGGCCTGAACATGTATGTAATTTCGGCACGAAGCCGTGTTTTTTTCCTCATTTTCGAGCACTAAGACTCGCCTGTTGGTTGTCTGAACCGCTTCACCAAGCGTGAGTCGCCTCGTGTAAAGGTGACGAGTGAGGTATCCGTATCCCGGAGGCGTAGGAGTCCCTCGGCTCGGTCAGCCTTGTTGCTCGAGGCTTCTCTTGCTCAGTTAAAGGAACCCCTCGGCCGCTCTTCGATGAGCCGAGGCCAGGGGTAGCGGTGTCAGCGCGAACAGAGGCGGAGTTGGCTCGAAAAGAAGACTTGGTCGGCCGGAGCCTGGCCGGGTCGTCCGTTAGCGGGACCCACGCCGGAATTGACCTGCCAAGGCCTCGGGCCGGGCTGATGTCCTTGGAGGACAGCTGGCCGAGGCCCCGGGGTGACCGACCGAGCCGCCTGCTCGGGCCAGATTCTCGGAGAAGACCCTGGCGGCGATGGCCCGGGCTTGGTGATGACGTTGTCCTTCAGAGCAGAGACCCTTGGACCGTGTCGTCGTCCGAGGCTAGGTCGGGCCTCGCCGAAGGTGTTGTCGACGCCGAGGGCGCTGCTGCTCCCTTCAGCCGTCAGGATCCGAGCCTGCAGGATCGGATTATCTTGTAGCGTGTGTTTTCTGCGGCCGCCGAGGCCAAAACACACCCTCATCGTGTTGTAAAGCCACGTCTCTTTTCCTCTTGTTTCGAGTATCTGGACTTTTTTGTCGGTAACAGAATTGTTTGTGCGAGCGAGAGTTGCTTCTCACGGAAGGTGATGAGTGAGGTATCCGTATCCCGGAGGCGTAGGAGTCCCTCGGCTCGGTCGGCCTTGCCGCTTACGCACACTCTTACCCGTCCATGGGGTTCTGTCACCAACGCAGTTGAGAAGGCTCGAAGAATCGCTCCGGCAGAAGAGCTTCCGAACGTGAAGACTTGTTCGGTCCGCGGAATCACTTATCCGAACGCGAGTTACTTATCGCAGAAGGTGATGAGTGAGGTATCCGTATCCCGGAGGCGTAGGAGTCCCTCGGCTCGGTCAGCCTTGGCTGCTTACGTGTACTCCATCGTTTTCAGGATCCACTTTCGAAGTAGTCAAAAAGCACGAAAGACATTCTGGCAGAAAGGATCTTTTTTCGAGGAAAAAATTCGACGCAGAGGGGGTTCCCCCTTTTAGCCCCCGAGGGAGGGTCGGGCTTTGCCGAGGCAAGGCTGACCCTTCCTTGATGACTAAACTTTGCGTGGGAGCGAGGTATATGAACAACTTTAAAACATCTTAAGGGTAGAAGCGACGTAGCTGTTGGATGTCCCAGGCGTTGCCGTAGACCTCGCCTTGACTGTTGGCCAGCTTGTATGTTCTGGGCTTCAGAACTTTGGCGATGACGAACGGCCCCTCCCAGGGGGGCGTGAGCTTGTGCCGCCCTCAGGCGTCTTGTCGCAGCCGAAGCACCAGGTCGCCCACCTGGAGGTCTCAGGACCGGACCCCTCGGGCGTGGTAGCGTCGCAGGGACAGCTGGTACCGCGCCGAGTGTAGTAAGGCCTTGTCCCGAGCCTCCTCTAGCTGGTCCAACAAGTCCTCTCGACTAGCTTGGTTGCTATGGTCGGTGTAGGCCCTCGTCCTCGGGGAACCGTGTTCTAAGTCCGTGGGCAAGATGGCCTCAGCCCCATAGACCAGAAAGAACGGCGTGAAGCCCGTGGCTCGGCTCGGCGTTGTCCTCAGGCTCCAGACCACCGAGGGGAGTTCCTTCATCCATCGCTTGCCGAACTTGTTGAGGTCGTTGTAGATCCGAGGCTTGAGTCCTTGCAGAATCATGCTGTTGGCACGCTCTACTTGCCCATTTGACATGGGGTGAGCCACGGCGGCCCAGTCCACTCGGATGTGGTGATCCTCGCAGAAGTCCAGGAACTTCCTGCCGGTGAACTGGGTGCCGTTGTCGGTGATGATGGAGTTCGGGACCTCGAAGTGACGGATGATTTTGGTGAAGAACGCCACCGCCTGCTCGGACCTGATGCTGTTTAGGGGTCGGACCTCGATCCACTTGGAGAATTTGTCGATGGCGACCAACAGGTGCGTGTAGCCCCCGGGTGCCTTCTTCAAGGGGCCGACGAGGTCCAGACCCCACACAGCAAAAGGCTAGGTGATGGGTATCGTCTGCAGAGCCTGAGCGGGCAGGTGGGTCTGCCTTGCGTAGAACTGACACCCTTCGCAGGTGCGGACAATTCTAGTGGCGTCGGCCACCGCCGTCGGCCAGTAGAAACCTTGTCGTAAAGCATTCCCGACAAGGGCTCGAGGCGCTGAGTGATGGCCGCAAGTCCTCGAGTGTATCTCTCGCAGGAGTTCCTGACCTTCGGCGATGGAGATGCATCGCTAGAGGATGCCTGAGGGGCTGCGGTGGTAGAGCTCCTTCTCATCTCCCAGCAAGACGAACGACTTGGCGCGCCGCGCCACCCACCGAGCTTCGGCTCGGTCGGAGGGTAGCTCTCCTCGGTGGAGATATTGCAGGTACGGGGTCTGCCAGTTTTGATCAGGCGTGACCCCACTTCGCTCCCCCCCGACGTGCAGCGTCTCGCCCTCGGGGGCCGAGGGTACCTCGGGCCGAACCGAGGGTGCCTCGGGCCGAGCCGAGGGTGCCTCGGACTGTGCCGAGGGTACCTCAGGCTGGACCGAGGGTGCCTCGGGCCGAGCCGAGGGCGCCTCGGACTGTGCCGAGGGTACCTCGGGTTGGGCCGAGGGTGCCTCAGGCTCAGGCGTGCCGTCGATGTTGACGGAGGGCTGATGCAGATCTCGGGAGAAGACATCCGGGGGAACCGTTGTTCGCCCCGAGGCTATTTTAGCCAGCTCGTCCGCAGTCTTGTTGTAGCGTCGAGCGATGTGGTTGAGCTCGAGCCCGTAGAACTTGTCTTCCAAGCGCCGAACCTCATCGCAGTAGGCCTCCATCTTTGGGTCGCGGCAGTGGGAGTTCTTCATGACTTGGTCGATGACGAGCTGCGAGTCATCGCGAGCGTTGAGGCGTCGGACCCCTAGCTCGATGGCGATCCGCAATCCGTTGACCAGAGCCTCGTACTCAGCCACATTGTTGGATGCCAGGAAATGGAGGCATAGCACGTAGCGTAGGTGCTTCCCGAGGGGCGAGACGAAGAGTAGGCCTACGCCGGCTCCTGTCTTCATCAGTGACCCGTCGAAGAACATGGTCCAGAGCTCCGGTTGGATCGGAGCTGTCGGTAGCTGGGTGTCGATCCATTCGGCCACGAAGTCTGCCAGGACCTGGGACTTGATGGCCTTCCGAGGGGCGAACGAGATCGTCTCACCCATGATTTCCACCGCCCACTTTGCAATCCTACCCGAGGCTTCCCAGCACTGGATGATCTCCCCCATGGGGAAGGATGACACCACAGTTACCGGATGAGACTCGAAGTAGTGTCACAACTTCCGCCGTGTCAGGATCACCGTGTACAGCAGCTTCTGAACTTGTGGGTAGCGGATCTTGGTTTCAGACAGTACCTCGCTGACGAAGTAGACTGGTCTCTGAACGGGCAATGCATGCCCCTCTTTTTGCCTCTCGACCACAATCGCGGCGCTAACCACCTGAGTGGTCACGGTGGCGTAGACCAAGAGGGCTTCTCCGACAGCTGGGGGCACCAAGATAGGCGCCTTCGTGAGGAGCGCCTTCAGGTTCCCGAGGGCTTCCTCGGCCTTAGGGGTCCAAGTGAAGCACTCGGCCTTCCTTAAGAGGCGGTACAGAGGTAGACCTCTTTCGCTGAGGCGTGAGATGAAGCGGCTCAGAGCCGCGAGACATCCCATGACCCTCTGTACGCCTTTCACGTCCTTGATGGGCCCCATGCTGGTGATGGCTGCGATCTTCTCCGGGTTGGCTTCGATGCCCCGCTCGGAGACGATGAAACCTAAGAGCATGCCTCGGGGCACCCCGAAGACACACTTTTCAGGATTGAGCTTGACGCCTTTCGCCTTGAGACATCGGAATGTCACTTCAAGGTCGGAAAGGAGGTCGGAGGCTTTCCTCGTCTTGACTACGATGTCATCGACGTAGGCCTCGACCGTCCGGCCAATGTGTTCGCCCAACACATGATTCATGCACCGCTGGTACGTCGCGCCCGCATTCCTCAAGCCGAACGGCATGGTGACATAGTAGTACATGCCGAAGGGTGTGATGAAAGAAGTTGCGAGCTGGTCAGACTCTTTCATCCTGATTTGGTGATACCCTGAGTAGGCATCAAGGAAAGACAGGGTTTCGCACCCAGCAGTGGAATCCACGATTTGATCGATGCGAGGCAGAGGGTAGGGAACCTTCGGACATGCTTTGTTGGGACCAGTGTAGTCTACACACATCCGCCATTTCCCCCCTTTCTTTCTCACAAGCACAGGGTTGGCAAGCCATTCGGGATGGAATACCTCTTTGATGAACCCTGCCACCATTAGCTTGTGGATCTCCTCGCCTATGGCTCTGCGCTTCTCCTCGTCGAATCGGCGTAGAGGCTGCTTGACGGGTCGGCCTCCGGCTCGGATGTCCAGCGAGTGCTCGGCGACATCCCTCGGTATGCCGGGCATGTCCGAGGGACTCCACGCGAAGACGTCGGCGTTCGCGCGGAGAAAGTCGACGAGCACTGCTTCCTATTTGGGATCGAGCTCGGAGCCGATCCAGACTTGCTTGGAGGCATCACTGCTGGGATCGAGGGGGACGGACTTAACCGTCTCCGCTGGCTCGAAGTTGCCGGCATGACGCTTCACGTCTGGCACCTCCTTAGAGAGGCTCTCCAGGTCGGCAATGAGGGCCTCGGACTCGGCGAGGGCCTCGGCGTACTCCACGCACTCCATGTCGCATTCGAACGCGTGTTTGTACGTGGGGCCGACGGTGATGACCCCGTTGGGGCCCGGCATCTTGAGCTTTAGGTAGGTGTAGTTGGGGACGGCCATGAACTTCGCGTAGCATGGCCTCCCCAGTACCGCGTGGTAGGTTCCTCGGAACCCGACCACCTTGAAGGTCAGGGTCTCCCTTCGGAAGTTGGAGGGTGTTCCGAAGCAGACGAGAAGGTCGAGTTGTCCGAGGGGCTGGACGCGTTTCCCGGGGATGATCCCATGGAGAGGCGCAGCGCCTGCCCGGACCGAGGACAGATCGACACGCAGGAGCCCGAGGGTCTCAGCGTAGATGATGTTGAGGCTGCTGCCTCCTTCCATGAGGACCTTGGTGAGCCTGACGTCGCCGATGACGGGGTCGACGACGAGTGGGTATTTCCCCGGGCTCGGCACGTGGTTGGGGTGGTCGGCTTGGTCGAAGGTGATGGGCTTGTCGGACCAGTCTAGGTAGACTGGTGCCGCCACCTTCACCGAACAGACCTCCCGACGCTCTTGCTTGCGGTGCCGAGCCGAGGCGTTCGCCGCTTGCCCACCGTAGATCATGAAGCAGTCGCGGACCTCGGGGAACTCTCCTGCCTGGTGGTCTTCCTTCTTGTCGTCGTCGTGGGCCCTGCCACCCTCCGCGGGTGGCCCGGCCCTGTGGAAGTGGCGCCGAAGCATGACGCACTCCTCAAGGGTGTGCTTGACGGGCCCCTGGTGGTAGGGGCACGGCTCTTTGAGCATCTTGTCGAAGAGGTTGGCACCTCCGGGGGGTTTCCGAGGGTTCTTGTACTCGGCGGCGGCGACAAGGTCCGCGTCGGCGGCGTCGCGTTTCGCTTGCGACTTCTTCTTGCCCTTCTTCTTGCCCTGCTTGTCCTTCCGGAAGATAGCCTCGACCGCCTCCTGGCCGGAGGCGAACTTGGTGGCGATGTCCATCAGCTCGCTTGCCCTGGTGGGGGTCTTGCGACCCAGCTTGCTCACTAGGTCGCGACAAGTGGTGCCGGCGAGGAACGCGCCGATGACATCCGAGTCGGTGATGTTGGGCAGCTCGGTGCGCTGCTTTGAGAATCGCCGGATGTAGTCTCGGAGAGACTCTCCCGGCTGCTGTCGGCAGCTTCGAAGGTCCTAGGAATTCCCAGGGCGCACGTACATGCCCTGGAAATTTTCGGCGAAAGCTTGGACCAGGTCGTCCCAGTTGGAGATCTGCCCCGGAGGCAGGTGCTCCAACCAGGCGCGAGCGGTGTCGGAGAGAAACAGGGGGAGGTTGCGGATGATGAGGTTGTCATCGTCCGTTCCACCCAGTTGGCAGGCCAGACGGTAGTCCGCGAGCCACAGTTCCGGTCTCGTCTCCCCCGAGTACTTCGTGATAGTAGTCGGGGGTCGGAACCGGGTCGGGAACGGCGCCCGTCGTATGGCCCGGCTGAAGGCCTGCGGACCAGGTGGTTCGGGCGAGGGACTCCGATCCTCCCCGCTGTCGTAGCGTCCCCCACGCCTGGGGTGGTAGCCTCGTCGCACCCTCTCGTCGAGGTGGGCTCGACGGTCGCGGTGATGGTGCTCGTTGCCGAGGCGACCCGGGGCCGCAGGCGCTGTGTTGCACGTGCGCCCGGTGTAGACCGAGGCTTCCCGCATGAATTGGGAAGTCGCGGCATGATGTTCCGAGGGGTACCCCTGCCTTCGGGAGGCGGAGCTCTCGGCCCGCCAGACCGCGGCGCCTTCCAGGAGATTCTTGAGCTCTCCCTGGATTCGCCGCCCCTCGGTGGTTGATGGCTCCGGCATTGCGCGGAGGAGCATTGCTGCTGCAGCCAGGTTCTGGCCGACCCCACTGGATGCGGGTGGCGGCCTGACCCTGACATCGTCGGCGATGCGGTGCTTGAAGCCCTGGGGTAGATGACGTATTTCTCCGGCCGGAGGTTGGCCCGCCCATGCCTGCCCGACGTCCCGGCGGATCGGCTCAAGCGCTCCTGCTCCCTCGTCGAGCCTGGCCTGCACCCCGTGGATTTGCTCGAGCTGTGGGTCATGGCCCCCCGCCTGAACGGGGACCACAGCTAGCTCCCGTGGGATATCAACGCGAGGCACCGGCCTAGGGAGATCACCGTCCTCCGGCATGCCGAGGTGGTTGCCTTCGGAGGGACCCCCTAGATCGACGTGGAAACATTCGCGGCTTGGGCCACAGTCCTCGTCGTCTTCTGGGGCTGAGCCCAAGTCCGAGCCCTGGGTCGGGTGGAGCGGAGTTCGCCGTCTTCCGGGGCTTAGCCCGAGTCCGAGCCCTGGGGTCGGGCGGAGCGGAGTTCGTCGTCTTCTGGGGCTGAGCCCAAGTCCGAGCCCTGGGTCGGGTGAAGCGGAGTTCGTCGTCTTCTGGGGCTTATCCCGAGTCCGAGCCCTGGGGTCGGGCGGAGCGGAGTTCGTCGTCTTCTGGGACTGAGCCCAAGTCCGAGCCCTGGGTCGGGTGAAGCGGAGTTCGTCGTCTTCCGGGGCTGAGCCTAAGTCCGAGCCCTGGGTCAGGCGGAGCGGAGTTCGCCATCTTCTGGGGCTTAGCCCGTGTCCGAGCCCTGGGTCGGGCGGAGCGGAGTTCTCCGTCTTCTGGGGCTTAGCCCAAGTCCGAGCCCTGGGTCGGGCGGAGCGGAGTTCGCCGTCTTCCGGGGCTTAGCCTGAGTCCGAGCCCTGGGTCGGGCGGAGCGGAGCTTCCTATGGCGCCTGCGGCCGGGCCTGACTGCCTGTCAGCCTCACTCTGTCAAGTGGCACCGCAGTCGGAGCGACGCAGGCGGCGCTGTCTTTTTGTCAGGCCGGCCAGTGGAGCGGCGAAGTGACGGCGGTCACTTCGGCTCTGTCGGCTGAAGGGCGCGCGTCAGGATAAAGGTGTCAGGCCACCTTTGCATTAAATGCTCCTGCGATTTGGTCGGTCGGTGCGACGATTTGGTCAGGGTTGCTTCTTGGCGAAGACAGGGCCTCGGGCGAGCCGGAAATATGTTCGCCGCTGGAGGGGGGCCTCCGGCGAGACGGAGATCCTTCGGGGTCGGCTGCCCTTGTCCGAGGCTAGGCTCGGGCGAGGCGTGATCGAGTCCCTCGAATGGACTGATCCCTGACTTAATCGCACCCATCAGGCCTTTGCAGCTTTATGCTGATGGGGGTTACCAGCTGAGAATTAGGAGCCTTGAGGGTACCCCTAATTATGGTCCCCGACACATGTGTTTGTCACACCTAGAGTGCATTCACTAGGCAAAAATTTCAAACAAGTTGTATTGATGTGGCATTTTGTGAATAAAACCCTAGAGTAGGGTACTCAACCCTAGATTGGGTTTAATAGAGCAAACAAGGCTTAAATAAGAGAAAATTTCAACACTCAATTGAAATAGTCATAAAGTGTCACCATGGATGAACTTAAGTGGTATTCAAACCCTAGGAATATCAAAAACCCTAAATAGAACCCTGGAAAACCCTAGAGTTAAACCCTAAGGGGCTAAATGCAAAATTAGTGCACTTTTGGGCTAAAGTGCAAAAACCATGAAAGTAAGGTGTCTTATGTTATATGGTTCATAACTATGAAAATTTGCAACCTAAACCTTGAGTTTTGGACTTATTTGCAAAAGAGCCGCACTCATACTCCAATTGCTTAAGTCTGAAATTGGTGATATTAGCTCAACTTTGGGGCCTTGTAACTTTCAAACCATAAGGGTTTTGCCCTAGGTCACCACATCAATTCTGTAGATCTATCAAAGGAGAACAACTTTGTTTAAGGGATGCAACACTGTTGTTATGAAAAATGTGAAGAAAAATACACCCAAAGATGAGCTATTAGGCTGTCTGGTGACTGAACCTGGTCTGACAGTGTGATGAGGCAATCTTTGAGCTTAAATTTGATCATGATCCAGTCATTATTTGGCTATGATTTCTATAGCAAGATTAAAGCTGAATAGTAGAGCAACAACTTCTTTAAAGGAAGATTATCAAGTCATTACACGAAAAATGGAGATTCTGTAACACCACAAAATCCATCAACTAAAAATAATAAAATTAGTAAAATATGGTAATCATAATTTTACTTTTAAGTGTTTAATTAGTTATTTGCATGTTGATCATTTTCTTTGTATGCGCTTGATTGATTGGATGATTGTTATTAACTTCCTTTTAAAAAGAAATCCTAGTAATTAAAATAATAATTGAGTAATATAGTAATTATTAGTCCAAAAACAAGTATTTTATTTATTAATATTTTTTGGTGAATTTTTATGATTTTTCGAGCTCTTTAAAACTGCATCTCGGAATTAGAAAAAAAACTAAATTCTAACTAGCCGGCCCACTAGGGGCCCAATCCCCAAACCCTAGACCTAAGCATCGCGCGCGCGCCTGGAAACTTTCCAGCCGCCGCCGTTCTTCCTATCTCTCTTCTCTCTCTCCTCTCTCTGTTCTCTGCCTCGCTCCAACCGCGCGCGACCGCCCTGGCCAGCCGACCGAGCGCGCCGACCACGGCGCCCTGCACCGAGCGAGCCCGGCGCCTGCTCCCCGCGCGAGCCTCGCCGCGCGCCTGCCTCCGCGCACGCGCAAGCCGCGCCACCCGACTGCGCGACGCCGAGACTGCGCCCGCGCGAAGCCACCCATCCCTGCGTTCCCAGCCGCGAGCCCGACTGCCGCGCAACCGAGTCTGACCCACGTGTCCGTTCGTCGACTACGTTAAAGAATCATCACTGCGACCGTTTCTTCTTCTCCATTATTCTCTCCCTCGTTATTCTCTGGTAACGTAGCTAGTGATGGCCATGAAGGACAGCCAGCGCCCATTGAAGCTCTCTAGGCAGTAACCTCTCCTCTCCCCTCCCTCTCTCTATAAAAAGGCAGCAGAGACCCTCTCCTTTCTCCTGCCTACCCAAGCTCATTCCATCTCTCTAGCTCGCTAGTACACTGCTCGACGTTGCCGTTCATTGCCGTTCGTCGCCGGAGCCCGTGGAGTTCGCCGGAGTGTGCCGTTCGTCGCCGGAGTTCACCGGAGCCACGCATTCGCCGTCCGTAGTCGAGCATTGCTCTCCACCCGGTCGAAACCCATCGATCCATCCTCGTCACACGCGCGAACCTAAGGTTGATGACGACCCAAATTTATTTTGTGTATTTTATAAAAGTACTTTTTGATTCGATTCATGAGTTGTATATTTTGGTTTATTGTAATATGAACACATGTGATTCCGATTTATGTATATGTGTGCGGTATGGAATTTGTTAGAGATATGCGATTATTTAGTGCACCGTTACATTTCATGTTAGTCGTGGCGTGGAATTTTGGTTTAGAGAAATATGACATAGATTTAATAGTCACACGTTGGTGATAAAAATACTAGATAAGAATTTATAGTCAAATTTGGTCACGATAAATTTTAGAAACTACTTGGAGAATTATAGTTATAAGTGCATTTTAATGGTTTTTAGAAATTGGTATAGATCTCATGTCATATGAATAATATAGGATTTCTAGTTGATTTAGTTAATTATTTTGTTAATATTTTTTTAGAAAGAAGGGAGAAAATATCATTAGTAGATGGAAAAATAGGTTTTTGCTAGTCAAATAAACATGTTCGCAGATTTAGAACTTAAAATTGTTAGAGTACTAGTTTATGTCAAATAACCTCGCTTGTGTTAGAAAATGTTCAATTAGTAGTTTATAAGGATTTTTAGAATATTATATTCATTTTTGCTATGTTCAATAATTTGAGTTAGAAATAAAGAGAAATAAAAGGTATTAATTTATTTATTAGTATTAAAAGACAATAAATATTATTTAGTTTTATTAATGATGTTAAAATATATTTAAACTATATTTGTTACACCACTCATAAATTCACCATTAGGATTCACATTAATAGCTATAATTGAATTAATAAGTATTTACGCGATTAGTACGTAATTAAGATGTGATTAGTGCGACGTGTTAATATGCATGTAATGGTGTATGTTTATGAAATGGTGCATGTTTATTTATTGGTTTATGTTTTATTTTTGTATGTGCGCTATGCGACTCTATTAGAAGCCGATTGTGCGGTAGGCGATTCGAATACGTTCGAGGATGACCCGCAAGACGCTTTTGAGCAAGGCAAGTGGATTCTCCCTCTGTATATTCTGTTTGTACCTATTCATTGCATATAATAATTTTTATTTTTTTATATATATTGCATAACTTGATGGGATGACCTAATTAAGGATTTCCTAGATTTACTACCTGTATTCCTTGTTTAACCTGGGGAAATAATTAAGCTGTGCAAGATTTATGCTACCGCTCAACTTAATGGTTCCTAATGTCACTCATTAATTGGTTTTAATGTTCCAAAAATGTTAATTGGCAATTATGACATTAACCCGATGATTAAGATAACATTATTACAAATTAATTGGAACATGGAGTGATCACCCAGAATAATAGTATAACCACAAGTGCTATCATGGCTCTAGCTTTGGTAATTAGCTCTATATGCTTAGTGCCTAGCAACCTTACCTAAAAGATGGGCAAGAGGGGGAGCGGTAGGTGCTGGCAGCCCACGTTAACATGGGGTCGTATTCTTGGCTAAGGTACTTCACCCAGGGGGCCACCACCATCGTCTTTAGAAACCTTAGCGGGTTGCTTCGTATTAAGTGTATTTTGTGAAAGCCTCATAATGGATCCCTAGCCATTCACCTCGGCAGTGTTTAAGGGTCCGATCAACCCGGGCTAGATGGGATACATGGCTTGTGGGTAAAGTTGTACCACCTCTGCTGAGTGTAAAACTGATATATCAGCCGTGCTCCCGGTTAAGAGCGACCTGGACTTCTCACATGATAATTGAACTTGAAGATGGAATTAAATTGAGATCCGATGATCTGCCAAAAATTTGCTTAAGTGGTTTCACTTAAGTGTTTTTGATATATTCATATTCCTTTGTTTACATGGGATATTTGGGATTTACACTTATTAGTAAGATAGGTGTTGTTAATAAAATGTTGACCAACTAAAATGCTTACTGCTCAACCTTAGCCTCACCTTGTTATACCTGCATTAGTTTTTCCCCCACTTGCTGAGCCCTGACCATAAGTGAGCTCACCCTTGCTAATATTTTGATCAGAGGGTGATGCTGGAGACTTTGATGGAGATTTTATCGACGACGATGATTTCTAAGTCTAACGATGCGCCGGTCATCTTCCTGTGGGAGATTGCCCAGTTGTTTATTTCCGCTTTACTTTGATGTGATACTTGTTAAAGATACAATGTTTCAGATGATGTAATAAAGTATTATACTCTCTTTACGCCTTTATTGCATTGTCTTTTGATATATTACACTTGTGACGTCAACATATGTGTGGAAATGGATCCTGGCACACATATGGTATGCGCTCGGTTCTACCCCCTGGAACCGGGTGTGACAGAAGTGGTATCAAAGCTATGCTAACCCTAGGTCGTTAGATTAGTTAGAAATGGAAAGCCTAGTTAGTCTTTCAAAACTTGAGTTATTTTCCTCCATAAAAAACTTATTTTATCTCAAAACTCAACTCCTTCATATTCAACTCTTCTAGTCTGATTTTCTCTCGTCTATCGAAAGGTTGCTATCAGAAGAACTGCTTACAAAAGTATCGCCTATGTTGCTCAAGATCGACCAGCACCCTCTACCCCACCTTTGGATGATGAAGAAGAAACGTCTTTCTCTGCCTTATTCTTATTCTTTTTGGAAGGTTTTGTTATGGAACCCCTGAGTCTATCACCATACTCCTTTAGGTTGATAGGATAGTTTATTCAAATAAGCTACACGCAATAGATGATAAAACAGTGTTATACTATAATAATAACAACAATGTGATGGTGATGTTTGAAATGTTTGATTTGGATCTTTGTTTGAGTGCCATGGTCTTATGGAATGATGGCCATAAGATCATATAAAAAAATAATAAACTTAGGATATTTCCCTCTAGAATCTTTTCTACTCTTCACTCCTCTAAGATGTTCACTTTCTAACCAATCAGATGGTGAACGCACGCCAAGGACCTAACAACAACAACCGGAACCAGCGTGGTCAACAAGTACCACCACCACCACCGAATCCCAATATGGAGCAGTTTATCGCTGCCCAGATGTAGATTCTGCAAGGAATCACTACAGCTGTTCAGCAAATTCAACAGAACCAACAGAATCAGCAACCCCAGCAGCATCAGCAGTATGCACCCCCGGCCAGAGATAAGCACCGGGATTTCATGAGTCATCACCCACCGACATTTTCTCATGCGGTTGATCCTCTGGATGCCGATGACTGGCTAAAGGTCATTGGAAAGAAGCTGGACATCACTCAGTGCAACGACCGAGAGAAGGTCTTGTACGCCTCGGGAAGACTCGAGGGAGCTACGTCCGATTGGTGGGATGCCTTCACAGCGGCACACCCCAACGCGGATACAGTAACTTGGCAGGAGTTTCAAGAGAACTTCCACGCTCATCACATCCCCTCTGGAATCATGAAGTTGAAGAAAAAGGAATTCCTTTCCCTTACTCAAGGGAGTCTATCTGTTAGCGAGTATCGTGATCGCTTCACTCAGCTTTCACGCTATGCCCCTGAAGAAGTGGATATGGATGAGAAGCGCCAGGAGCATTTCCTTGAAGGATTGATTGGACCTCTAAATTATCAACTTCAGAGTCATACATTCCCCAATTTCTAGACACTTCTGAACAAGGCAATTGGCCTTGAAAGTAAAAGAAAGGAGCTATCTGACCACAAAAGGAAATTTCAAGGTCAGTCAAGCAGGAACACCCGCCCTAATAACGCTCAAGGTTCGCAGTTCCGCTCTGGAAATCAAGACAGAAGCAATTATCAAGTGCAACGCTCTGGACAGCAAGGCCAGAGAAATAATCAGAGTCAGAACCAACAAAGGAGTAACTCTCAGACCAACCAGAGGTCTGGTGGAAGTTCCCAGAATCGTCAAGGTGGCGCTAGTAACACGCAGGCCAGAAACAACGCACCTGTCCAACCCAATGGATGTTTCAAGTGCGGTGAACTGGGCCACTATGCTAACAACTGCCCAAGGCGCAACCAGCAAACACCCCAAAGGAGCAATACTCAGAAAAATGACCAGAACACCCCCGCTCGTGGATCTGCTCAGAACAAGACACCGCAGAACCAGAGCAGAGGAAGGGTCAATCACATCACCGCAGAATCAGTGCCTGAGGATGCCGACATAGTGTATGGTATGTTCCTTGTTAACTCCATACCCGCATCAGTTTTATTTGACTCTGGAGCATCGCATTCGTTTATAACTGAGTCATTTGTGGAAAAACACAACATACCTAAGTACCCCCTTAAGAAGATGTTACACATTAGTTCACCGGGAGGTGACATGAAGGCCACACACTTATGCCCTCATGTTAATATCAAGATTCAAGGAATAGATTTTTCAGTCGACCTAGTGGTCCTAGGATCCAACGGTATTGATGTGATTCTTGGATGCAACTGGTTGAAAAGTTGTGATGGAGTGATACAGTGTGCCAATGGAACAATTATGTTGACAAGTCCTCAAGGTGAAAGAATCCAAGTTAACATAGACAAGTCAACAGATGAAAAAGGGAAAACAGTGATCAATCACTTGGAAGAAAAGCCCTTGGAAAATATCAAAGTAGTGTGCGAATACCCAGACGTATTTCCAGAGGAATTACCAGGTATGCCACCTGACCGTGATATAGAGTTTTCTATTGAATTATTACCCGGAACCGCACCTATCTTGAAAAGACCATATAGAATGGATGTCAAAGATTTAGTAGAACTGAAGAAACAAATAGAAGAATTACTAGAAAAAGGTTTCATTCGCCCAAGTTCATCCCCTTGGGGAGCCCCAGTTCTATTTGTGAACAAGAAGGATGGTTCGAGGAGAATGTGTGTTGATTATAGAAGTTTGAATGAAGTAACCATCAAGAATAAATATCCATTACCTCGGATTGAAGATTTATTTGATCAAATGAAAGGAGCTAAGATATTCTCGAAGATAGATCTGAGATTGGGATATCATCAGTTAAAGATTCGAACAGAAGATGTACCGAAGACAGCCTTCACGACGAGATATGGATTATATGAGTTTTTGGTCATGTCATTTGGACTGACTAATGCACCAGCATACTTTATGAACTTGATGAATAAAGTATTCATGGAATATCTGGATCAGTTTGTGGTCGTATTCATTGACGACATACTAATATACTCTCCGAATGAAGAAACACATGAAGATCATCTAAGGCTAGTCCTACAAAAGCTTCGTGACAACCAACTATATGCAAAATTCTCGAAGTGTGATTTTTGGCTTAAGGAAGTTGCTTTCTTAGGACATATCGTTACCGATGGTGGAATTAAAGTGGACCCAGGAAAGATAAGTGAGATACTGGATTGGAAGCAACCTAAGGATGCGTCCAAGATCAGAAGTTTTCTTGGATTGGCAGGATACTATAGAAGATTTATTGAAGGTTTTTCCAAGTTAGTGAAACCACTTACCTCTCTACTGGAGAAAGGTAAAGAGTTCAAGTGGGATGAAGCTTGCCAGAATTGTTTTGAAGAACTCAAGAAAAGGTTAACCACTGCACCAATATTGGTAATGCCAGACATCCACAAGGGATTTGATGTGTATTGCGATGCATCACACCTTGGACTTGGATGTGTGCTAATGCAAGAAGGAAAAGTGATAGCTTATGCCTTAAGGCAGTTGAGGAAGCATGAGAAGAATTATCCTACGCATGATTTGGAACTAGCTGCCGTAGTGCATGCTTTGAAGATTTGGAGGCACTATATGATTGGAAACAAGTGCAAAATCTTCACAGATCACAAAAGCTTGAAATATATATTCACTCAGAAGGAACTCAACCTCAGACAGAGAAGATGGCTTGAGTTGATTAAAGATTATGATTTGGAAATACAATATCACCCCAGAAAAGCAAATGTAGTAGCTGATGCTTTGAGCCGTAAGGGTCAAGTGAACAGCATCACTACTCATTTGATGTCACAGGAATTGTGCTGGGAAATGGAACAACTCAACCTTGGATTTCTCAATAATGTAGAAGCAACAGTGATGGAAGTTGAATCTACTTTGGAAGAAGAGATTCGTAAAGGACAAGAGTCTGATGAGAAAATTAAGGAAATTAAAGCTTTGATTGGTTTGGGTAAAGCCCCAGATTTCACGGAAGATGAACAAGGCACGATATGGTTTAAGAAGAGAATCTGCGTACCAGAAATTGAGCACTTGCGCCAACTTATTTTGAGAGAAGCTCATGATTCAGCTTACTCTATTCACCCTGGAAGTACCAAGATGTACCAGGATCTTAAGGAAATGTATTGGTGGTACGGATTGAAAAGAGATGTAGCTACTCATGTTGCATTATGTGACGTGTGTCAGCGAGTTAAAGCTGAACACCAAAGACCAGCAGGATTGCTACAACCTCTCAAGGTACCAGAATGGAAATGGGAAGAAATCAGTATGGATTTCATAGTTGGACTACTCCGTACTCGAGATGGCTATGATTCAATATGGGTAATAGTGGACAGGTTGAATAAAGTAGCACACTTTATACCTGTGAAGACAACTTACTCAGGAGCCCAGTTAGCAGAGTTATACATGTCAAGGATTGTTTGTCTGCATGGAGTACCGAAGAAGATCGTATCAGATCGAGGAACCCAATTTACCTCGCGCTTTTGGAAAAGACTTCATGAATCCATGGATACCAAGCTAAATTTTAGTTCAGCTTATCATCCGCAAACGGATGGGCAAACAGAAAGAACAAACCAAGTGTTGGAAGGCATGCTAAGAGCTTGCGCTCTAAAGCATGGTAGAAGCTGGGATTAAAGTTTGCCTTATGCAGAATTTTCGTATAACAACAGTTATCAAGCAAGTCTCAAAATGGCACCGTTTGAAGCACTCTATGGACGAAAGTGTAGAACACCGCTTTATTGGAATCAGACCGGAGAAAGTCAAGAATTTGGTCCAGAAATTCTTCAAGAGGTGGAAAAACAAGTGCAGATTATCAAAGAAAACTTGAAGACAGCATAGTCAAGACAAAAAAGCTATGCTGATAATAGAAGAAGAGAATTGATGTTTGAAGTAGGAGACTTCGTTTACCTTAAAGTTTCACCAATGAGAGGAATGAAAAGGTTTAAGGTTAAGGGAAAATTATCACCTCGCTATATTGGCCCATTCAAGATTTTGGAAAGAAAAGGCGAAGTAGCCTATCAGTTAGAGCTACCCGATAGATTATCAGATGTGCATGACGTATTTCATGTATCACAACTTAAGAATTGCTTAAGAGTACCAGAGGAATAGCTACCCATGGAAGAACTGAATGTTAATGAGGATTTGACTTATTCAGAGTATCCAGTCAGAATTTTGGAAACATCTCGCAGAATTACACGAAGTAAAGTCATTAACATGTGCAAGGTTCAGTGGAGCCATCATTCGGAAGATGAGGCCACTTGGGAAAGAGAAGATGAACTGAGAGCAGAATTCCCTCAGCTATTCTCGGAAGTTTCTTAATCTCGAGGACGAGATTCTTTTTAAGAGAGGTAGGTTTGTAACACCACAAAATTCATCAACTAAAAATAATAAAATTAGTAAAATATGGTAATCATAATTTTACTTTTAAGTGTTTAATTAGTTATTTGCATGTTGATCATTTTCTTTGTATGCGCTTGATTGATCGGATGATTGTTATTAACTTCCTTTTAAAAAAAATCCTAGTAATTAAAATAATAATTAGTAATATAGTAATTATTAGTCCAAAAACAAGTATTTTATTTATAAATATTTTTGGTGAATTTTTATGATTTTTCGAGCTCTTTAAAACTGCATCTCGAATTAGAAAAAAAAAAGAAAATTCTAACTAGCCGGCCCACTAGGGGCCCAATCCCCAAACCCTAGACCTAAGCATCACGCGCGCGCCTGGAAACTTTCTAGCCGCCGCCGTTCTTCCTATCTCTCTTCTCTCTCTCCTCTATTTCCTCTCTCCTCTCTCTGTTCTCTGCCTTGCTCCAACCGCGTGCGACCGCCCTGGCTAGCCGACTGAGCGCGCCGACCACGGCGCCCTGCACCGAGCGAGCCCGGCGCCTGCTCCCCGTGCGAGCCTCGCCGCGCGCCTGCCTCCACGCGCGCGCAAGCCACGCCACCAGACTGCGCGACGCCGTGACTGCGCCCGCGCGAAGCCGCCCATCCCTGCATTCCCAGCCGCGAGCCCGACTACCGCACAACCGAGTCCGACCCGCGCGTCCGTTCGTTGACTACGTTAAAGAATCATCACTGCGACCGTTTCTTCTTCTCCATTATTCTCTCCCTCGTTATTCTTTGGTAACGTAGCTAGTGATGGCCATGAAGGACAGCCAGCGCCCATTGAAGCTCTCTGGGCAGTAACCTCTCCTCTCCCCTCCCTCTCTCTATAAAAAGGCAGCAGAGACCCTCTCCTTTCTTCTGCCTACCTAAGCTCATTCCATCTCTCTAGCTCGCCAGTACACTGCTCAACGTTGTCGTTCGTTGCCGTTCGTCGCCGGAGCCCGTGGAGTTCGCCGGAGTGTGCCGTTCGTCGCCGGAGTTCACTAGAGCCACGCATTCGCCGTCCGTAGTCGAGCCTTGCTCTCCACCCGGTCGAAACCCGTCGATCCATCCCCATCACACGCGTGAACCTAAGGTTGATGACGACCCAAATTTATTTTGTGTATTTTATAAAAGTACTTTTTGATTCGATTCATGAGTTGTATATTTTGGTTTGTTGTAATATGAACACATGTGATTCCGATTTATGTATATGTGTGCGGTATGGAATTTGTTAGAGATATGCGATTATTTAGTGCACCATTACATTTCATGTTAGTCGTGGCGTGGAATTTTGGTTTAGAGAAATATGACATAGATTTAATAGTCACACGTTGGTGATAAAAATACTAGATAAGAATTTATAGTCAAATTTGGTCACGATAAATTTTAGAAACTACCTGGAGAATTATAGTCATAAGTGCATTTTAATGGTTTTTAGAAAATGGTATAGATCTCATGTCATATGAATAATATAGGATTTCTAGATGATTTAGTTAATTATTTTGTTAACATTTTTTTTAGAAAGAAGGGAGAAAATATCATTAGTAGATGGAAAAAATAGGTTTTTGCTAGTCAAATAAACATGTTCGCAGATTTAGAACTTAAAATTGTTAGAGTACTAGTTTATGTCAAATAACCTCGCTTGTGTTAGAAAATGTTTAATTAGTAGTTTATAAGGATTTTTAGAATATTATATTCATTTTTGCTATGTTCAATAATTTGAGTTAGAAATAAAGAGATATAAAAGTTATTAATTTATTTATTAGTATTAAAAGAAAATAAATATTATTTAGTTTTATTAATGATGTTAAAATATATTTAAACTATATTTGTTACACCACTCATAAATTCACCATTAGGATTCACATTAATAGCTATAATTGAATTAATAAGTATTTACGCGATTAGTACGTAATTAAGATGTGATTAGTGCGACGTGTTAATGTGCATGTAATGGTGTATGTTTATGAAATGGTGCATGTTTATTTATTGGTTTATGTTTTATTTTTGTATGTGCGCTATGCGACTCTATTAGAAGCCGATTGTGCGGTAGGCGATTCGAATACGTTCGAGGACGACCCGCAAGACGCTTTTGAGCAAGGCAAGTGGATTCTCCCTCTGCATATTCTGTTTGTACCTATTCATTGCATATAATAATGTTTATTTTTTTATATATATTGCATAACTTGATGGGATAGCCTAATTAAGGATTTCCTAGATTTACTACCTGTATTCCTTGTTTAACCTGGGAAATAATTAAGCTGTGCAAGATTTATGCTACCGCTCAACTTAATGGTTCCTAATGTCACTCATTAATTGGTTTTAATGTTCCAAAAATGTTAATTGACAATTATGACATTAACCCGATGGTTAAGATAACATTATTACAAATTAATTGGAACATGGAGTGATCACCCAGGATAATAGTACAACCACGAGTGCTATCATGGCTCTGGCTTTGGTAATTAGCTCTATATGCTTAGTGCCTAGCAACCTTACCTAAAGGATGGGCAAGAGGGGGAGCGGTAGGTGCTGGCAGCCCACGTTAACATGGGGTCGTATTCTTGGCTAAGGTACTTCACCCAGGGGGCCACCACCATCGTCTTTAGAAACCTTAGCGGGTTGCTTCGTATTAAGTGTATTTTGTGAAAGCCTTATAATGGATCCCTAGCCATTCACCTCGGCAGTGTTTAAGGGTCTGATCAACCCGGGCTAGATGGGATACATGGCTTGTGGGTAAAGTTGTACCACCTCTGCAGAGTGTAAAACTGATATATCAGCCGTGCTCCCGGTTAAGAGCGACCTGGACTCCTCACATGATAATTGAACTTGAAGATGGAATTAAATTGAGATCCGATGATCTGCCAATAATTTGCTTAATTGGTTTCACTTAAGTGTTTTTGATATATTCATATTCCTTTGTTTACATGGGAGATTTGGGATTCACACTTATTAGTAAGACAGGTGTTGTTAATAAAATGTTGACCAACTAAAATGCTTACTGCTCAACCTTAGCCTCACCTTGTTATACCTGCATTAGTTTTTCCCCCACTTGTTGAGCCCCGACCATAAGTGAGCTCACCCTTGCTAATATTTTGATTAGAGGGTGATGCTGGAGACTTTGATGGAGATTTTATCGACGACGATGATTTCTAAGTCTAACGATGCGCCGGTCATCTTCCTGTGGGAGATTGCCCAGTTGTTTATTTCCGCTTTACTTTGATGTGATACTTGTTAAAGATACAATGTTTCAGATGATGTAATAAAGTATTATACTCTCTTTACGCCTTTATTGCATTGTCTTTTGATATATTACACTTGTGACGTCAACATATGTGTGGAAATGGATCCTGGTACACATATGGTATGCGCTCGGTTCTACCCCCTGGAACCGGGTGTGACAGATTCAAGCCCTGCAAATCAGGCTGTCAGGTCAACTGAAGAAGTTGCGCCATGGTATAGTGAACGGGGGGGATCAGGTTCAGAGAACCTCGCCGCCGACGAGCCGCGCGCAGATTCGTGCCTTCGTCGCCAAGATTCGCGTTCGGATTGACTGGATAACGCTCGGGGTTGAGTAAGTATCATCGCCGTGGATATACTCCGGCCATTAAACTACTCCGGCCACCGTACTGAGTTGCCACGATCGCTTTGGATGAGCTCGCCGGTGACAGCCGCTTCACGGCCTTGTGCCACGTAACTAGGCACATTCACCGCATCGTCGTGACTCACTTTGACCGTCTGATCATCGCTGGTGAGGGCTGCCACGGTAGATGCCACGAATTCCTTGCGCCAGTGACCTCCCACTCCTCCGACCGCCGCGCGTCATCGTCCGATTCAATGGCCACCGCTCTTGTCTTCTATAAATTGGGCGCACGATCAGGTCCGTAGGATAATCACGCACCAATAGACCTAGGCATAAAACCCGAGCCCGAAGCCATGTACCCGAAATACCCGAACCCATACCTGTTTAGCCTAAAACCCGTTACCCGAATAGCTCTAGTGGGTAACGAAACTGAATACCCGAATTAAGTTTGGGCCTAATCGGGTATTAACCCACGGTACCCGAAGTACCCATTCTACCTGAAGCACTGTAGCTGCGCCAGCCGCCAGGTGCTCGGACAATCGGCCTACTAGTGCTAGCAGCGCCCCCACGGCCCAGCGAGCAGTGACCCAGAGTCCCAGCAGCCAGCCAGCCACCATGTGAAATTGAAAGTTGAAACGCACAAACCACAGAAACCCTAGCTTGGTGTCTCGGTCTCGATAGCTCCCCGCGAGTCTGCGATCGGCGGTGCGGCGGTCGATGGTCGGCGCTCGGCACCAGGCAAGACAGCAAGCCAGCACGGAGGTCGGCGGTACAAGGCAGGCAAGGCACGACGCTCGGTGGTACAAGGCAGCAAGCTAGCAACAACAAGCCAAGCGCGAGCCGCGGACAGCACCATGATATGTGACCGGTCAGGCGGCCACGGCGAGCAGCAAGCAGCAAGCCAGCACGCACGGCGATCGGCAAGGCAATGCGACACAACACAAGGCAGCAAGCCAACAAGCCAGGCAATTGTTTCTGTCTTTTTTATATTCTCTTCATTAGTTTTATGCATATCTTAATCTTAATATTTTGTTATATAAACTATGTTTGACTTTAATTATCCGTAATCTACTACTGTAAACTATATTTTAAACCTGTTGGTTAGATTTTTTTATGTGGGAATACATAAGAATGAAATCCTGACACAAGGGGTCTGTTCAGCAGAGGAATGTATTGTTCATTATTAGTCTGCGAGAAGCCAAAACAGTTTGCTTCTAAGATTTAGTATCAGCGAAGAAGCAATCAAAGTGTTTCACCTGAAACGTAAATTTGTATGATTTATAATAGCGGGTACCCGAATTTTACCCAAACCCAAACCCGAATTTGCGGGTACCCGAAATTTCGGGTACGGGAACGGGTTCTTCTGTTCAAAACCCGAAATATAAAAAACCCAAAAAACCCGACTCGAAATTTCAGGTAAACCCGAACGCCCAGTGCTACGCACCAAGCCACCAAGTATTGTCTCAAATCGTTCACCAGAGACCGCAAATTTCTTACTTCCCCCAATCCGGTTTCCGCCACCGCAGAGACACCCTCACCGCGGTCGTTCAAGTGCTCTGGTCGATTGTTCTAGCGTCATTAGGTCCTCCTCAAGCTTCACAACTCCTTTGATTGAACTAGACCGCCCAGGGTTGCCGTGAACTCCCGTGTTCTTCCGTTGCCCATGCGGTCACCGTGGCCAGAGCAAACCGGGTAGCCATTTGTGAAATTAAGTGGGGGGAAACTATTGGTAGGTCTTGAATTTGGCTTCGGCCAAAGTAGAACGCTAGTCGTTGAGCGAATTGGCCGGTACGCGAGCTCGTCGGAGCTCTGCGCGTCGCCGTCCACCGTCGAGGTCCTCAGAATGTAAAGAATTAGAAGTATAGGGGCTAGTCTAAAAATGTCAGTGACTGAGTTAATAGTGCCGCGACCCCACTTTAGGTTATTCAAGAAGCCAGGGTTGTTTTTGCAAAAGTCGACGTGGGCGCGCGCGCGTGCGCGTTTCTGCTGTTATTGGGCTGACTTGGGCCCGATTCAGTCCAGTACTATTCACACTTTGTCTTTTTCCTTTTCTGCCAGAGCTAAAACAATTCTAGAAAATTGTAGAAAAATCCTAAAAATGTTGGACCAATTTTGCTAGATTCCTAATTTTCCATAGAATTTAATAAAAATAGTTTTAGGATTTTTAGTCCAAATAGGAAATTATAGAGTAATTAAAACATCTCAAGACCTTGCTTCTAGCACTACAGGAAACACCTAAATTTTCGTGGGCCAAAAACCCACGAAAATAAGCGTAAACCGACGAAAATATACTAGGCCGACGAAAATAGCCGCCGAAAATAAGTTCGACGAAAATAGACAACTATTTCCGTCGGTACCGACGAAAATGACCTATTTTCGTCGGCTTCCCCAAGGCCGACGAAAATAGTTGGTCGGCTGACTATTTACGTCAGCCTCGGTGGCCGACGAAAATAGTAACATGATTTTCGTCGGCCCCGGTGGTGGCCGACGAACATAGCTGGGCAGTATTTTCGTCGGCCTGCAATCAGGCCGACGAAAATTCATGATACCCCCCGAAAACAGAATTTTCTACACCTTTCAATTGACAGCAAAATACACAATTCACAATATCACAATTCACATATACAGATTCACAAGCAAAATACACAATTCACAAAACACATTCACAACCTTCCATAGTACATAAATAGTCCATAGTCCATAAGTCCATAGTCCATACATAGTTTTCGTGGGAGTTTTGGCCATACACATCCATAGTTTCAAACATTCACAATCAATACACATTCAAACAAACTCACTACTCACTACTCACTCCTGCGGGCTGTGGGAGTTTTGGCCACTGCCTCCAGAACCATGGACGAAGAAGTCTTGGACGTTGACAACACCCTCCGATCCCTGAGCATGTGACGCTGAACCATGCAATTCATCAATCATTCAAATAAGGCTATGTTTTGCTATCCCTATACCTATACATTGCTATGTTTGGTCACCATTTGCATAAAACTAAACATGGAACGTCACATGTGATCCATGGTGATGAGGAGGTTGTGCATGCATCCACGGGTACTGTTGTGCTGGCCACCCCTGAGGTGGTGGCACCCACCCCGTCGTTGGTGGTGCCATCCACACTTGAAATGGCTGAGAGCCTGCCGGTGGCTGGGAGACCGGTGGCACCCATCCCGGGACTGGCTGCGATCCTTGGGGTGGTGGAGGCGTCCAAGTGCCTGGAGGTGCCTGCATCCACCCAACACCGGTCCACTGTGGCTGCGACGCTGGAGCTTGTCCTGGCCACTGTCCCCATCCTTGTGCCTACGAGCCATTTTTGATAATAAAAAAGAGTTGCTATGTAATTGAAGTGTTCAGATAGTGTTACCTGGGGAGGGCGAAAAGCGGGCAAGTTCATATCAAGGCCGAGTCGAGTAGTCATTTCCTGCAAATGGATGAAACGCTAGAATCACAACATTATACTTTGGATTCAATGACACGTGATGAGATAGACGAATTACCTGAAAATAAGAAGTCATATACTGCGTCAGCTGTCCGACCTGCTCCTGCGCTGCTCGAGCCTGCTCCTGTGCTGCTCGAGCCTGCTCCTGTGCTGCCTGAGTCTCCTTCTCCAGCTGAGCCTCTCGAGCAGACTTGGAGGAGCGAGAACTCCCTGCCGAAGATGATGCCTTCCCTTGACCTATTGTCCTATTGTACTCCACAACGCCGGTGCCAAAGGCAAACCTGCATGATACACATAGTTGAGCCATTAATTGGACACATTCTTATTAATGAAATTGTCGAATCAAAGACAACCACCTCACCTGCCATGCTTTCTACCCCCACCACTGTGGTACAACGCCGAGGCATCTAAGTCTGAATGCATCCAGTCGAAATCAGGCCCATGGCGTTGAGTCATTTCCTCCCCATATGCATTCTGCAAAGAAAGTTAGAGTTGGAGTTAGACACAAAACATGCAATTTAATTCGTAAATACAAACTTGTTTACCATTTTCTCCCTTGCCGCCTCGCTGCATAGCTCATCAGGGTTCGCCGGATCAGGGCCACGGTGACCATGGACGTAAACCTCCATAAAACTTGGAGCAACTCCACTTTCAGCTTCCTGCATGAAAAAGAAGAGTTAAACCATAGAATTTTCATAGATGTAACATACAAGTTTGATTTATGTACTTACCATGCGGCGTGCGGTACCAAGGTGTCCATCGGCGCCGTACCTGTGCCCCGGTCCTTCAGTGCCACGGTTGGCACGGTGCTTCTGGGACTCTGCAATCCACTCAGGTGACGCCCATCTCTTAGCCAACCACCTCCAGGCTTCCATGTCCTTCACCAGCCAATCGACAACGCTCTCCAGGTACTGCTCCTCTGTGAGGTAGATCTCATTGGCCCCTAATGCTTTGCTCATTTTCTGCCCCTTTATCTTCTTGTAGTAATAGTTGACGGCCGCGATGCGAGCATTGTACATGGCATCCTTGATGACCTTATCAGCACACTTCCGAAAGTGCCTCTTCACACGTGCCCACTGAGCCTGATCCTCCTCGATCTCATTCGGCAATTGGAACCTCCCCTACATATCAATGGAGAAGTTAAGTTAAAGTAAGATTAGGAGAAGCAATAATTCAGTGAATTGCTTATATACGAAAGTAAACTCACCCAGAACTCGTCCCACACAGCCACCTGACAAGTCCTTCGTTTTTGTTCCGAACTTCCCCCTCCGCTACTGCTTTCCCCTGGCTCCCCTGGCTGGACATAGTCCTTCAGACCCCAGTCGGCCCACTGCATAGCCGTGAACCTCTCGCCATTGAGCTCCACCATGCCAGGGTAGTAGAAGCGACAGAGGCTACCCAACATCGCGTTCACCTTGGGACGTCTGCCTGTACCGTCCCAAGTCAAGTCTTCCCATGACCTACAAACATTAATAAAACAAGTAAACCAGTGCAATCACGTTCACATTAAAAAATTAACTCAACAGAAATAAGCCCCACCATTCTCCATGTGGCCGGATGAGCCTCCTCTCGGCAGGTCTCGGACCAAGCGCATTGCTCTTCTTATACCTAAGTATACAAGTAAATTCAATATGATGAAATGATTAAAAACTAATATCAATTAAACTAATATGCATAATAATACCTGAAGGACGTAGAACCATCTGACGTGTCGCCCGCGCTGCCTGCCCCCATAGGGTCAACCTCCTCATCCTGCTCACCTTCCTCACCCTGCACTTCGTCTAGACAGTCGAGAAGTTGCTGCTGCCTCTGTCGGCTCTATGAGGTGCCCTGAAAAAGCCCACTGCCCGAGCTGTCCTCGCTGGCCACGCTGCCCCCACTCCTCCTCGATCTCCTATGCTTGAACATGTTCAACTGTAGATAAATTAATGTCAAACCACAGTATATGAAACAAATAATATGAAAATTAATAATGTGAAAATTGGAATACATAGCTTAATTGATTAACTAAAAGAAACATACTAATCAAAAGTCATCCGCATCCGATGATGCTTCTTCGGCTCGTTGTTTATTCATACGCTCTTGATTTCGTTGGATCCTTACTGATCTTCTAACGACGACAGGTCATTTGCGCTTTGACCTAGGTTCTTCAATTAAGTCGCTTGAATTGCAACAGAGATTTTCAAGGCCTTCTCCATTGGTCACATGGAATCGGTGAGCTATGTCTTGATTCGACGCCGCTTCTGGTTGAAAAATAGCATCATCGTTGTCCCTGCTCGTACTCACGTAGTCAGCACTCTCTAGAGCGACGACTTGTGGGTTGACTTTGATTGCAACCCACCAAGCCCTAAGGCTTGGGTGAGGATATGGCAGGTAGTACACCTATTTTGCCTAATTTGCAAGGACAACATCGCTCATACTGCTCGGAATCCTAGAGCTATGCTTCACCTCGACATTACCATACTTGTCGACACGAGTCCCACTATGAGCATCAAACCAGTCGCACTCGAAAAACACGACTTTAAGTTCCTTGGGGCCATCAAAAATCAACTCTACAATGTTTTGAAGAACACCGTAATAGTCCACTACTTTGTCATCGTCAACATATGAACTTGCCAACACACCACTATTGGTGGTGGCTGCCAATGGTCGACTCTTCTCCAATTTCGCGGTTCGAAAGCGATATCCATTTACATCATAGCGAGTATAGTTCCGAACGGACACAGAGGTATGTGCCATTTGCTGCAAGTCCGGGTGCACAGAGTTTTTGGAAACCTATACAAGGAATTAGTATATGCATTATATATTCCAAGTCCAAAATTCAAAGATTAAGTATGGACAATGAGAGAACGACAATTACTAACATAATTACGAAACCACTACACGAAGTTTGGTCCACCTTTCAACCCATCAAGTCGAAGATTTTCTAATTGGATGGCCGTAGGTTTACTAGTAGATTTTCAACATTCTTCATCAAACATGCTGGACATATTAGAAACATGGAGATTACACACTATAGAAATTATGAGATGAGAAAATGGACGTAACTATGAGGAAAACTTACTCGAACTCCTCCTGTGTGCTGTCAATATTGCTATACATATATAGCATTAGCGTGTTCAAATCTGATCCTTCAATGTGACGTACACTCCCTTTTCCAACTGCTTTACCCGGGTTCGCAAAAATTTGAAGGGTGCTTTGGGGTGATTCATTTTCGACATGAAGTCGCACTGAAGGCGCAAACAAATTGTTGGCTCAAGCGAAATACCTGGTTGAGAATTGAGATATGTCCTTAAGGGCAAAAGCCTCCGCAATACACCCTTCGACTCTAGCCTTGTTGTGAACAGACGCCCTGAGCTTTTTCAACGCCCTTTCTATAGGATACATCCACCTGAATTACACTGGTCCGCCTACCAAAGCTTCCCAAGGAAAATGCACAATTAGATGTTGCATCACATTGAAGAATCCTGGCGGGAAAACCTTTTCAAATTTACAAATAAGAATTGGAACTTCTTTCTCAAATTTCTGCATCAACCTCTTCGATACCGTCTTTGCGCATACTTCCCTATAGAAGTAACTCAGCTCTGCAAATATGCTCCAAAGCTCATCCTTAAAATAGCCTCAAAACATCACAGGCATTAGCTTCTCCATAATAATATGGTAGTCATGGCTTTTCAAACCAATCAATTTACCGGTCTTCAGATTGACTGCCCGTTTCAGATTTGCCGCATATCGATCTGGAAATTCCAGATTCTTCAACCACTTAAATATTTCTTTCCTTTCATCTGGCTTGAGGCAGTAATCAGCTCGCAACCTACTCTCATGCCCTTTATCGCTTACTTTCAACTCGAGCATCGATGTAACACCCGGATTTTAGGGGTCCAAAACCCGGGCGTAAACATAATCACCAGGTGTGCTGGGACCAAGTCTCACACATATGATGAATCATGGCACAGGATCGAATGTCACATCTTTATATATAACAGGAGTTCTATACAAAATAAATAATTACATTATAAGGAGACAACGGTCCGGCAACCCAAAGTTGACTGGGAGACGACGACCTAGACCTCTCACGAACTCATCGCAGCATCCTCCAAGCGCCTCATCCTGTGGTACCTGTTCTTGACCTGTGGTGTGTGTGAGACAGCAAGAGTGAGCTCACATACGTTCATCGCTCAACAAGTTGTGGGGAATAATGTGCCTGAACTCGCCAAAGATGGGAGCTCACGTAAAGTGTAAGGCTTACCAAAGAAGATGGTTAGAGCTGAGCATTGCTTTTAAAGTTGGTCAAAATTTTATTAGCAGTTACTAAGTATAAGTAAATACCAGCCCAATTAAATAGTAGAACAAAAGTAACAACTTCACCTGCGATGCAATGCATATGACAAATTGAGTTTAAGTTCCATAATTTAATCATGTGAGGGTCCGAGCTGCTCATGACCGTGAGCACGGCTAGTATACCAGTTTTACACTCTGCAGAGGTTGCGCATCTTTACCCACAAGTCGTGTATCCCATGTCGCCAGGGTTTGCAAGGCCCTTAGACACTTCCGAGGTGAATGGCTAGGGATCCACTACGAGGCCTTTACAAAGTTCCACTAGCTTCCGAAAACCCGCTACAGTTTATAGAAAGTTCCAATGCAGGAATCCCTTGCAGGACCGCCATCGCAGCAAAATCCTCCCGAGGGCCTCCCTACACTGACCACTCCCCTACTGCCCTTGCCCCTTTCGGGTAAGGTAGTCTTCCACTAGCTTTCCTAATTAATCAGCCAAGGGGTCCCATTCCTCCCTTGTGGTAGCACTGTTTTCCCGGGTGGTCGCTCCATGTTCCAATTAACATAATGATCTTATCATGAACAGTAATAATAAACATATAATAAAAGTGTGATCATGAATAATGTACCTTCATACCCAAAACCACATAAAGCACTAGCAAGTACTACCCAAAAAGGTTCAGTGGTAAACAAGGTATAAAGATAGACAAACTAGGGTAGCCTATTGGGTCCCATCAAAATTAACCTATGCAGATCATTATGATTAATCAGAACATGGCTGGGTAAAAAGAAGTGATCAAGGGCACAACTTGCCTGGGACTTTGAGATTCCAGGTACCAGGATGATCTTCAGATGACACGTGACCTTGCTCTAGTCGTAGCAATACAAACAAACATTGTATAGGCAAAATTAACATTACACCAAACATAAGTACAAACTGAATAATAATAATCTACGTGTTGCTACGAGATCGTAGGAACAAGAATCACTAAATTTGGAGTTATAGTTATTTAGTTATGAATTTCTGAAGTTATTAAGCACCTAGAGCAGAGTAATTCAAATGAACAATTTTGCTTCAAGTTTCTTGGCTAAACAAAGGTACTAGGTGATAAATAATATTAAAACAAAATTATTTCAACTGGAATGGGTCAAAAAGGAGCTAAAATGAATTAGTTATGAATTAAATAAGTTTCTGATTTATTTTAACACTAAAAATCATTTTCTAAATCATTTTCTATGATTTTCCTATCCACTGGACTGCGCCTCAATTAAACAGAAGCGCAGGGGGCTCGGCGCAAGAATTCCCAGACTCAGACTACACCCGCGGTGGACGGCGGGTTGATTCTTTGAAACCCGAGGGGCTCTTTAGAAAGATAGCCAGGGCGAAGGGGTATCGTTGATTCAGAGCCGTCCGATCTTGAATCAAGGGACCAGATTAGATCTTTCCCCCGACCGAACCGTTACCGCATCAAGACCATCGGATCGCCATCCAACGCACCACATTTTAAATACTGGAGATCCACCCCGATCCATCCGATCGACATCTAACGGTCGCAACATCTCCAACCTTTGATCTAATCTAAACCGTCGATGAGTCATCCAACGGATCCCATACTTCTCCTATCTCCCGCACAGCCACGGCGGCGCCGCCCACCAACCGCGGTGGAGCCATCGCCGGAGCACTCCAATTTCGCGCCACAACGCTCCCCGATCCCAATCCGGCCACGATTCATGACAGGGGAAGAGACCTAAACATGATGGGACCACGTACCGCAGCTGGGAGGCGATGGAGAGGGGTCGACCACGACGACAGCGGTATGCGGCGGAGAAACCAACTCCGATGAGGAATTCCCTCAATCCCAGCCGATGTCCTTGTACCAATCGCCCACCAACGCACGACCCGAGCCGCGACCACCTGATCCAACCGTATCCGCAGCCGGAGAGGCAGTCACCGGCGACGTTCCATGCGGCGGTGAAGCACACACGTTTTCTCTCTTCCGCGCACTGCTTTCGTCGTTCCGCGCGGCGCACGCGAAATTGGGGGAAGAGAGAAGAGGGGAGACTCTTATAGTGCCAAGGGACGAGGCCGAGGTGAGGATTTCGGTCAATGGCTCCGAGGTTCGCGGCAAGCTCCGCCACGGCCGGGATTCCGTTGAGGGCGAATACACCGAGCGGATGGGCAGCTGACAGGTGGGTCCCCAATCGCAGCGATACAGGGAAACCGTGACCGCGCGCGAGAGAACCTGATGGGTGGGGCCCGCATGGCAGTCAGAGCGCGCGGGATGAAGTCTGGGCCGCGCGCGCGAAGTGAAATGGGCCGAACAGAGATGGTTTCGGCCCAGGAGCGTTTTCCATTTTGTTTTCTTTTTCTTTTATAATTTCTGTTTTATTTCCAAATCAAAATTCAAACCAAATTCAAACTATGGTTTTTAATTTCCAGATTTCAAGTACCAAGTCAGATTTTAATTATTCTATTACTTGCACTGAAATTATTTATTTATTATTCTCTATATTGTGTAATAAAAAGTATAAATTTATATAAATTTCCCTTATATTATATATATATCTTCTCTTTTTTTTCTCTTCTACATAATATTTCCAAAACCCCAAAGTGCAACTTTGGGTTAACTTCAAATTCTCAATTCCATTTATATTTTATTATTTATTTTAAATGCACATACAATTAAAACTCCAACATGATGCATATTCTTTTTATCATTTGTTTTAATTCACCTCCAACTTTCATGTATGCTCTTTTTATGATGCAAATATGGCACATAAGATAAGGAATTTACTATATCATCCTTTTATGCAAATTTGAGTATTACAAATCCTACCCCCCTTAAAAATAATCTCGCCCTCGAGATTTGTAAGGAACATGATACAACAAATTTAGCTTGTAGTCTAGATTTCAGTTTCTAGCTAGTTCAAAAATCAAGAGTCCCTTTTTTTTATTAGTTAGTTATTAGGAGAGCATAGGTATATATGGTTATAGACACTTTATTATGCAGGATAAAGGATATCTTTTAAAGCCTATATAGGTTTGGGCAAGAAAGAGTGGGGTAAAGAAAGACTCCATCCAAGATTGTGGATCTTGACTCATCTTGGTGACCTCACTTGATCCTTGAAGACTTGAGTTGGTGTTCATCCTTCCTTGATGAAGTTGATCATCTTCTTCGGTCTTGTCTCATTGATTAGGAATTAGTGTATGTTATTGGGCTAGGGAATATGGTTAATATAGGTATGGATGAGATAGACTACATGATGTAGGTCAAAAGTTTGTTTGATGTTAGGTGGTGGTTGATAGATTATGCAATCCATTAAGACTCTATTGTTTGGGTAAGTTATGCAACTTGTTATATAGGTCAAGTTGTAAGGCATCAATTTAGTTTAAAACATAACTAGTAGTGTCTAATCTATTTCACCAGTATTAATTATCATGTTTAAGTAGCCACATTAGATTAGATCATATGAGATTAGATGGGATCTAGATTAGATTGGATATGACTAGATGAGACTAGTTAAAGTTAGATAAATCTTCTTGGGTAGGATATATTTTATCAGGATATGTTAAAAATCTCTGTTAGGTTAAAACAGAGGGGGTTATGCAACTATTTGATGGGTAAGGTAGTTGCATATGCATATGGTCAAGTTAATCTAGGGCATCAATTTAGCTTAAATCCTTTTTATAGGAGTGAGGTCTAATCCATTTCACTAGTATTATCTGTAACACCCGGTTTTAAAGGACAAAGCCGGGTGCATCTCATACATGCGCCAAGAAGACAACATATATAATAACAGAGTGTATAGAGATAAATGTCATTAACATCAGAGTAATTATTACATAGCGGAAGACTTACAAAAATAAAAGATAAATATAACACAAACTAAGGATCGTCGGCGCCAATGTCGACTGGGAAACGCCACCTAGATCAGATCAAACTCCTCGATACATGACTCCACTTGAAACCACCTGTTCTTCTCCTGTGGGGGGGGGGTGTGAGACAGCAAGGGTGAGCTCACACATGATCATAGCTCAACAAGTTATGGGGAACCAGTGGACACAAACTCACAAAGGTGTGAGTTCATGTGAAGTGTAAGGCTAATCAATGATAGGGGTTAAAGCTGAGCATTGCTTTTAAGTAGTTGGTCAAAATTTTATTAGCAGTTACTAAGTGTAAGTAAATACCAAACCATAAGTAAAGTAATAGAACAAAATTAATAATAAACCCATGCAATGCAAATGACAAAATTGAATTTAAGTTCCATAATTTAAACATCAGAGAGTCCTGAGCTGCTCATGACCGCGAGCTCGGCTAGTATACCAGTTTTACACTCTGCAGAGGTTGTACCCTTTACCCACAAGTCATGTTACCCATCTGCCAAGGGGTCGCGACTCCCCATATACCTCTACCTAGGAAGCACGGCAGGGCAACACTACGAGGCCTTTACAAAGTTCCACTAGCTTCCAAAAACCCGCTACAGTTTATAGGAAGATCCAGTACAGGGTTCCTGGCTGACCGCCATCGCAGCAAAATCAACCAGGGACCTCCCCGCACTGACCTCTCCCCTACTGCCCTTGCCCCTTTCGGGTAAGGTAGTCTTCCACTAGCTTTCCTAATTAGTCAGCCAAGGGCGTCCCATTCCACCCTTGTGGTGGCACGTGGTTCTCAAGTTAAGCTCCATGTTCCAATTAACATTAATGATACATCATGAACATAAACAGAATAACAACAAGAATTGGAACATAGAGGTAATAAATGATTATCCCAAAACCATATAAAGCAATAGCAAACTACCCAAGTGATTCAGGGGTAAACAAGGTAATGAGATAAACAATCTAGGATGACCTATTGGGTCCCATCAAAATTAACCTATGCATGAGTATGTGATATTAAAGAACATTATTGGGTAAAAAGTGGTCAAGGGCACAACTTGCCTTCAATGAGCTCCTGCTCAGCTACTTCAACCTGCTGCTCACCAGGATCCTCAGCAACGGGCTCTTCTACTCGCCACAATACAAACAAGCACAGTGCACATAGAGAAATTAACATTACACCAAGCATGTAAACAAAATACACAGAGATATTCTACACATTAAAATAAAATCCTAGGAACAGAAATCATAATTTTCTGAGTTATACATTTTAAGTTATGGATTTTCAAAGGTTTTATGTGCTTTAAATAGGATTAAGTGATAAATAAATTTCTTACTGTTTTTATGCCAAAACAGAGACACTAAGTGCTAGAGAATAAAATTACAAAATTTTAGGAACTGGAATGGATGAATTTGGAGCTAGTATGAATTTTCTATGAATTTATAAAGTTCTAGCAATTATTTTCATATTAAAAATTCATTTTCTATTTATTTTCTCTGGTTTTATTATGTTCTGGACTGGGCCTCAATAAATGGGAAACACAGGGGTCTCGGTGTAAATTTCTACAGACACAGAGAACAGTGGAGGTGGATGGCGGATTGGTTTCTAGTAAGTGTAGGGGTTCTTTTGTAATACGCGCAAGCCGAAGGGGTATCCGTCTATATGGGCCGTCCGATCGGCAATCAATGCGCCAGATTAGATCCCAGACTTAATGAATCGGTATGCGACGTCGACCGTCCGATCTGAGATTAGCGCTCTAGATTTAATGATATCCGGATCCAGCGCTGATCGTCGATCCACCGACCGACGGCCACGATCCGATCATGCGAAGGGGTACACTCACTCTAATCCTGGCCACACACTAAGGATCTAACGGCGCTCGATCCATCGTCAACCTCTGAGGAACATACCACCAGAGCAGAGCCACCGCGCGGCGGCGCATCGCCGGAGCAGCGTGCCAATGGTCATCCCGACGGCTAGGACCCAACCCGAACCGTGCTAGACGAAGTGCAGGGTACTATGAATAGCAGGGAAGGGCAATTACCGGCTCATATCGCGAGTTGAAGCCAGTCCACGGTGTGCAGCGGAGCCAAGGCGGAGGTTGCACGGCGGTGAGAAATCGAGGGGGCCACGGGGCTCAATCCCAACCAGGGCGACTATGAATAGCTCCCTGGCGACCACCCGAAACTCCATGGCCCCATTTCAATCATCAATCGGAGGCGTGGGTGGATGGCAATGGTGGCGGGTTGGATCCGTTCATCCTGCGCGAATGACGGCTCGACGAAATCCTCCCTTGTGGCTCTGGTGTGTGGAGGGTAAGAGGGAAGGCGAAGATCCCCGAGGCCCGCTTTATGGTCTTCGGGAGGTCTGTCCGAGGTGCGCGCAACGGTCGCCGAGAATTTCGCCACGGCGAGCGCATCTGCGCAGGTGGTTGTGAGAGACGAGCTATCGTCCCACCAGCTGATGAGTAGGTCCCGCATTCCGAGCCGCCATACCAGGGCAACGGCGGTTGAATCGGCTTGCCCGAGGACCCCAGTGGCGCGGTCCCAATCTCTGGACTTGGCCCGACGCGGTGGATCCGAAAAGCGGGGGAGGAAGAAGCTCCCGACATCCCGGGCCCGCACGCAAGTGAGACGCAGAAACTAGAAACTCAACCGCGGCGTGAGGCCGACCTGTGGGCTCCACCCGCCAGAGAGGACGCGGCAACGCGGGTATGAAAGCAGGCCGCGCGGGTGCTAACTCCTGATGGGCTGAATTGGTAGCAGCCGGCCCAGGTGGGTTCTTTTCCTTTTTCTTTTTCTTTTTTTTCTGTTTTCTTTAATTGTTTTGAATCCAAATTTGAATTTGAATTGTGAGTCTCTATTTGGAGTCCATTATACAAATTCACACTCTAATGTTGGAATAATGTATTTTCATTTACATAGTTTTATCCTTACATTATTTATTTCCTTCTCTTTTCTAGATTCAAGAATTTCTTTTAGGATTTAATTTTCCCCCTTTTGGTCTTTATTATTTTCTTGTCACAAAATGCACACAAAATAAAATGTTCAGCATGATGCATAATTTTAATGGCATATATTCTTTTATTAATTATCTGCTTTTGAATATAGTGTTCACATATGATGATGCATTAAGATCAAACTCACATAAAGAGAAATTGTTTCTCTATTGGTATTATTTCTAGCAAGTTACAAAGTGGGTGTTACAAATCCTACCCCCCTTAAAAATAATCTCGTCCTCGAGATTTAAGAAGAACGAGGGAAAAGGTGGGGAAAAATTTATGCGAAGCTCTTCTTCTCTTCCCAAGTTGCTTCATCTTCACTGTGGTGACTCCATTGAACCTTGCACATCTTTATCACCTTATTTCTTGTAACTCGAGTCAAGGTATCCCAAAATCTCGATCGAGTACTCCGTGTAAGTCAAATCACCTTGAACACTAAGCTCTTCCATGGGTAACTGTTCCTCAGGGACACGGAGACACTTCTTTAGTTGAGACACGTGGAACACATTATGCACATCCTATAGAGTAGCAGGTAACTCGAGTTGGTACGCCATCTCCCCAACTCTTCTAAAGATCAAGAATGGTCCAATATAGCGAGGGGACAATTTTTTTCCTTGACTTTAAATCTCCTCATTCCACGAAGTGGTGAAACCTTGAGGTACACATGATCTCTTTCCTCAAACTCCAGTGGTCTTCTTCTATGATCAGTGTAGCTCTTCTGCCTTGACTGCGCAGTTCTCAAATTCTCCCTTATTTGCTAAACTTGTTCATCTGCTTCTTGTATAATCTCAGGCCCAAACAACTGTCTCCCTCTAGTCTGATCCAATAAAGAGGAGTCCTGCATTTCCTGTCATATAGAGTCTCGAACGGTGACATCTTCAAACTGGCCTGGTAACTATTATTATATGAGAACTTAGCATAAGGTAGACTCTTGTCCCAACTACTACCATGCTGAAGGGTACAAGCTCCCAACATGTCTTATAATACTTGATTAGTCCTTTCAGTTTGTACATTAGTCTGAGGATGGTAAGTCAACTAAAATTCAACTTTGTATCCATATTCTCATGAAAACTTTTCCAAAATTTTGGAGGTAAACTGTGATCCTCTATCCAAAATGATCCACTTCGGTACACCGTGTAGAGACTCAATCCGAGACATGTATAACTTAGCCAATTGGGATCCCTTATAAGTAGTCTTGACCGGAATGAAATGAGCCACTTTGGTCAGTCTATCTACAATAACCCATCTAGCATCATATCCTTTCGAGGTGCGAGGCAATCCAGTAATGAAGTCCATACCAATCTCTTCTCACTTCCACTCGGGTATCCTTAATGGGTATAATAGTCCAGCTGGCCTCTCGTGTTCAACCTTAACTCTTTGACATACATCGCACATAGCCACATGTGCAGCCACATCTCTCTTCTATCCATACCACCAATATTTCCGCTTCAAACCCTGATACATCTTGGTACTCCCAGGATGAATAGAATAATCCAAGTCATGGGCTTTCTTCAATATAGTCTCACGAAGGCTTTCAATTTTGGGAACTCATATCTGATACTTGAACCATATTGTGCCTTGCTCATCTTCCGTGAATTCCGGAACTCGATCTTCGGTAATCAGATCCTTATTCTCTTGTGTCTTAGCATCACCAATTTATCCTTTGCGGATCTCTTGTTCCAAAGTAGTTTCCACCTCAATAATAACTCCTTTAGTGTGAGTAACTCTCCCCAGGTTAAGTCTCCTGAAATTCTCAACAATCTCATCGAGGAGCTGGGCAACAACAGCTAAATGATCATGCTCCTTTCGACTCAAGGCATCTGTAACCAAATTTGCCTTGCCCGGGTGATAGTGAATTTCCAAATCATAATCCTTAATAAGCTCCATCCAACGGCGTTGCCTAAGGTTGAGATCCCTCTAAGTGAGCATATACTCCAAACTCTTATGATCCGTATATACTTGGCACTTCTCGTCCCATTTAAATTCTCTTCCTTTCTCCAAAAGCGAGGTCATAGGCTTAGCAATCTTAGAAAATCCTTCCATAAATCTCCAATAATATCCTTCCATTAGAAATGATATGTCCAAGGAATGACACCTCGTCAATCTAGAACTCGCATTTACTGTACTTGGCGCAGAGTTGATTATCTCGTAACTTCTGTAGCACCAACCTTAGATGTTCTTCATGGTCACTCTCATTCTTAGAATAGATAAGAATATCGTCGATGAACACCACGACGAATCTGTCCAAATACTCCAAAAACATCTTATTCCTCAAATCCATAAAATAAGCTGGTGCATTAGTTAATCCAAACGACATAATGATGATCTCATATAATCCATATCGAGTCGAGAAAGCCGTCTTAGGAATATCTGATGGCCTAATCTTCATTTGATGGTAACCCGATCGGAGATCAATCTTCGAGAATACGCTTGCACTTCTCATCCAATTAAATAAATCCTCAATGCGGGGCAACGGATACTTGTTCTTCACAGTGACATCATTAAGGGACCTTTAATCCACGCACATCCCTTGCAATCCATCTTCCTTCTTTACAAACAAAACTGGTACTCTCCAAGGTGAAGAATTCAGACGAATGTATCCATCCTCTTGTAATTCCGTTAATTGTTTCTTAAGTTCCTTTAGCTCTTCTATGGACATCATGTATGGCCGTTTAGAAATAGGGGCAGTCTTAGGTAAGAGATTAATGACCAACTCAACTTCCATATCTGGTGGCAGTAGTTACTGCAATTCCAACTTCAAATCTTTCTCCTTTGGAACTGGTGAGTTCTACGGTTCCCTTAGCGCAGTGTATAAACCACCATTGCCTTTCTTAACCATGACATACCAAGGATCAAGTCTATACTGCTCTCTTCTAACAGTATAGGGGTAGTCCATCTGGGTTAGAAATACAGGGTAAGAAAGAAAGAATTGTAGACAAGGCGAGTAATTATGAGGAATGTTACTGCGGGGGACTTATTAGCTAAGTGGATTAGTGTGTCACCTACTAAAGCTAATACAGTACCTTATAGTGGTACATGCTAAGATGTCCATCTATAATTCAATCAATCAAAGAAGCAAATCAGGCATTGATCATCAGAACAATCAACCAACGTTTTTAATAGAGAAAATAGTTTTAATTTGGTCTTAGGCCTCCTATCTCTTAAAAATGTCATAAGGGTATGGATTCCAAGGTGTGAAATCCATCTTGTCTTAGAGTAGAAAAGATAAGAATGATCAGAGTGGAACAGTAGAAGGTGAGACATGATCAAGATAAGTATAGAAAGAATCAGAGTAAGGTAAGTATAGAATGAATCAAAATGAGATAGGTAGGTAAGGGTTGTCCATTTCTATCTAGGTTTCGTCCTACAGTCAACATTTCCTCTGATACCACTTCTGTAACACCCGGTTTTAAAGGACAAAGCCGGGTGCATCTCATACATGCGCCAAGAAGACAACATATATAATAATAGAGTGTATAGAGATAAATGTCATTAACATCAGAGTAATTATTACATAGCGGAAGACTTACAAAAATAAAAGATAAATATAACACAAACTAAGGATCGTCGGCGCCAATGTCGACTGGGAAACGCCACCTAGATCAGATCAAACTCCTCGATACATGACTCCACTTGAAACCACCTGTTCTTCTCCTGTGGGGGGGGTGTGAGACAGCAAGGGTGAGCTCACACATGATCATAGCTCAACAAGTTGTGGGGAACCAGTGGACACAAACTCACAAAGGTGTGAGTTCATGTGAAGTGTAAGGCTAATCAATGATAGGGGTTAAAGCTGAGCATTGCTTTTAAGTAGTTGGTCAAAATTTTATTAGCAGTTACTAAGTGTAAGTAAATACCAAACCATAAGTAAAGTAATAGAACAAAATTAATAATAAACCCATGCAATGCAAATGACAAAATTGAATTTAAGTTCCATAATTTAAACATCAGAGAGTCCTGAGCTGCTCATGACCGCGAGCTCGGCTAGTATACCAGTTTTACACTCTGCAGAGGTTGTACCCTTTACCCACAAGTCATGTTACCCATCTGCCAAGGGGTCGCGACTCCCCATATACCTCTACCTAGGAAGCACGGCAGGGCAACACTACGAGGCCTTTACAAAGTTCCACTAGCTTCCGAAAACCCGCTACAGTTTATAGGAAGATCCAGTACAGGGTTCCTGGCTGACCGCCATCGCAGCAAAATCAACCAGGGACCTCCCCGCACTGACCTCTCCCCTACTGCCCTTGCCCCTTTCGGGTAAGGTAGTCTTCCACTAGCTTTCCTAATTAGTCAGCCAAGGGCGTCCCATTCCACCCTTGTGGTGGCACGTGGTTCTCAAGTTAAGCTCCATGTTCCAATTAACATTAATGATACATCATGAACATAAACAGAATAACAACAAGAATTGGAACATAGAGGTAATAAATGATTATCCCAAAACCATATAAAGCAATAGCAAACTACCCAAGTGATTCAGGGGTAAACAAGGTAATGAGATAAACAATCTAGGATGACCTATTGGGTCCCATCAAAATTAACCTATGCATGAGTATGTGATATTAAAGAACATTATTGGGTAAAAAGTGGTCAAGGGCACAACTTGCCTTCAATGAGCTCCTGCTCAGCTACTTCAACCTGCTGCTCACCAGGATCCTCAGCAACGGGCTCTTCTACTCGCCACAATACAAACAAGCACAGTGCACATAGAGAAATTAACATTACACCAAGCATGTAAACAAAATACACAGAGATATTCTACACATTAAAATAAAATCCTAGGAACAGAAATCATAATTTTCTGAGTTATACATTTTAAGTTATGGATTTTCAAAGGTTTTATGTGCTTTAAATAGGATTAAGTGATAAATAAATTTCTTATTGTTTTTATGCCAAAACAGAGACACTAAGTGCTAGAGAATAAAATTACAAAATTTTAGGAACTGGAATGGATGAATTTGGAGCTAGTATGAATTTTCTATGAATTTATAAAGTTCTAGCAATTATTTTCATATTAAAAATTCATTTTCTATTTATTTTCTCTGGTTTTATTATGTTCTGGACTGGGCCTCAATAAATGGGAAACACAGGGGTCTCGGTGTAAATTTCTACAGACACAGAGAACAGTGGAGGTGGATGGCGGATTGGTTTCTAGTAAGTGTAGGGGTTCTTTTGTAATACGCGCAAGCCGAAGGGGTATCCGTCTATATGGGCCGTCCGATCGGCAATCAATGCGCCAGATTAGATCCCAGACTTAATGAATCGGTATGCGACGTCGACCGTCCGATCTGAGATTAGCGCTCTAGATTTAATGATATCCGGATCCAGCGCTGATCGTCGATCCACCGACCGACGGCCACGATCCGATCATGCGAAGGGGTACACTCACTCTAATCCTGGCCACACACTAAGGATCTAACGGCGCTCGATCCATCGTCAACCTCTGAGGAACATACCACCAGAGCAGAGCCACCGCGCGGCGGCGCATCGCCGGAGCAGCGTGCCAATGGTCATCCCGACGGCTAGGACCCAACCCGAACCGTGCTAGACGAAGTGCAGGGTACTATGAATAGCAGGGAAGGGCAATTACCGGCTCATATCGCGAGTTGAAGCCAGTCCACGGTGTGCAGCGGAGCCAAGGCGGAGGTTGCACGGCGGTGAGAAATCGAGGGGGCCACGGGGCTCAATCCCAACCAGGGCGACTATGAATAGCTCCCTGGCGACCACCCGAAACTCCATGGCCCCATTTCAATCATCAATCGGAGGCGTGGGTGGATGGCAATGGTGGCGGGTTGGATCCGTTCATCCTGCGCGAATGACGGCTCGACGAAATCCTCCCTTGTGGCTCTGGTGTGTGGAGGGTAAGAGGGAAGGCGAAGATCCCCGAGGCCCGCTTTATGGTCTTCGGGAGGTCTGTCCGAGGTGCGCGCAACGGTCGCCGAGAATTTCGCCACGGCGAGCGCATCCGCGCAGGTGGTTGTGAGAGACGAGCTATCATCCCACCAGCTGATGAGTAGGTCCCGCATTCCGAGCCGCCATACCAGGGCAACGGCGGTTGAATCGGCTTGCCCGAGGACCCCAGTGGCGCGGTCCCAATCTCTAGACTTGGCCCGACGCGGTGGATCCGAAAAGCGGGGGAGGAAGAAGCTCCCGACATCCCAGGCCCGCACGCAAGTGAGACGCAGAAACTAGAAACTCAACCGCGGCGTGAGGCCGACCTGTGGGCTCCACCCGCCAGAGAGGACGCGGCAACGCGGGTATGAAAGCAGGCCGCGCGGGTGCTAACTCCTGATGGGCTGAATTGGTAGCAGCCGGCCCAGGTGGGTTCTTTTCCTTTTTCTTTTTCTTTTTTTTCTGTTTTCTTTAATTGTTTTGAATCCAAATTTGAATTTGAATTGTGAGTCTCTATTTGGAGTCCATTATACAAATTCACACTCTAATGTTGGAATAATGTATTTTCATTTACATAGTTTTATCCTTACATTATTTATTTCCTTCTCTTTTCTAGATTCAAGAATTTCTTTTAGGATTTAATTTTCCCCCTTTTGGTCTTTATTATTTTCTTGTCACAAAATGCACACAAAATAAAATGTTCAGCATGATGCATAATTTTAATGGCATATATTCTTTTATTAATTATCTGCTTTTGAATATAGTGTTCACATATGATGATGCATTAAGATCAAACTCACATAAAGAGAAATTGTTTCTCTATTGGTATTATTTCTAGCAAGTTACAAAGTGGGTGTTACATTATCTAACATGTTTGATAAGTCACTTTAGATTAGATCATATTAGGTTAGATGGGACCTAAATTAGATTGGTATGACTAGTTTAACTAGATAAGGTCTAATTAATTTGCATTAGATCATGGTTGATAAACTAGGGTGGATAAGTATGCCTATTAGGATAAGATGGATCCATAAAGATAAGATAAAATCTTTTGAGGTCAGTTAGATCTATTAGGATGAGATAAAATCTTTTTAAGATAAGATGAGTATCTTTTAAGATGAGATGGATCCATTAAGATAAGGAAGAATCTTTTAAGATAAGATGAATTGGTTAGAATGAGATCTTTTAGGATAAGATAAATCTCTTAAGCTAGATATGTTCCAATGGGGATAATCTAGGTTGTCTAGTTATTTTATAAATATATTTTTATACCTATGTGTATATGCAGATGCAATTGTGGACAATACTCCACAACTCATCACACTCAAACAAAGATCCAAATCAGACAGATATCATAAGAACAAACATTCAAATACATAGACACTTATAAAAAAAATAGTTTTGTTTTTGTTCCTAGGATTAGGTCTTCTATTCCTAAAAGTCTCTTTAAGCACAGGATTTCAAAGTGTGAAATCCAAGTTTGTCTTTAGAAGGAAAAAGGTAAGAATAATCAGAGTAAAGCGGAAATAGATGAGAAAAGATTAAGAAAAGTTTAGAAAGGATCAGAGTAGCAAGGGTAAGTAGATAAGGGTTGTCCAGTTCTATCTAGGTTTCGTCCTACAGTCAACATTCCTCTGATACCACTTCTGTAACACCCGGATTTTAGGGGTCCAAAACCCGGGCGTAAACATAATCACCAGGTGTGCTGGGACCAAGTCTCACACATATGATGAATCATGGCACAGGATCGAATGTCACATCTTTATATATAACAGGAGTTCTATACAAAATAAATAATTACATTATAAGGAGACAACGGTCCGGCAACCCAAAGTTGACTGGGAGACGACGACCTAGACCTCTCACGAACTCATCGCAGCATCCTCCAAGCGCCTCATCCTGTGGTACCTGTTCTTGACCTGTGGTGTGTGTGAGACAACAAGAGTGAGCTCACATACGTTCATCGCTCAACAAGTTGTGGGGAATAATGTGCATGAACTCGCCAAAGATGGGAGCTCACGTAAAGTGTAAGGCTTACCAAAGAAGATGGTTAGAGCTGAGCATTGCTTTTAAAGTTGGTCAAAATTTTATTAGCAGTTACTAAGTATAAGTAAATACCAGCCCAATTAAATAGTAGAACAAAAGTAACAACTTCACCTGCGATGCAATGCATATGACAAATTGAGTTTAAGTTCCATAATTTAATCATGTGAGGGTCCGAGCTGCTCATGACCGTGAGCACGGCTAGTATACCAGTTTTACACTCTGCAGAGGTTGCGCATCTTTACCCACAAGTCGTGTATCCCATGTCGCCAGGGTTTGCAAGGCCCTTAGACACTTCCGAGGTGAATGGCTAGGGATCCACTACGAGGCCTTTACAAAGTTCCACTAGCTTCCGAAAACCCGCTACAGTTTATAGGAAGTTCCAATGCAGGAATCCCTTGCAGGACCGCCATCGCAGCAAAATCCTCCCGAGGGCCTCCCTACACTGACCACTCCCCTACTGCCCTTGCCCCTTTCGGGTAAGGTAGTCTTCCACTAGCTTTCCTAATTAATCAGCCAAGGGGTCCCATTCCTCCCTTGTGGTAGCACTGTTTTCCCGGGTGGTCGCTCCATGTTCCAATTAACATAATGATCTTATCATGAACAGTAATAATAAACATATAATAAAAGTGTGATCATGAATAATGTACCTTCATACCCAAAACCACATAAAGCACTAGCAAGTACTACCCAAAAAGGTTCAGTGGTAAACAAGGTATAAAGATAGACAAACTAGGGTAGCCTATTGGGTCCCATCAAAATTAACCTATGCAGATCATTATGATTAATCAGAACATGGCTGGGTAAAAAGAAGTGATCAAGGGCACAACTTGTCTGGGACTTTGAGATTCCAGGTACCAGGATGATCTTCAGATGACACGTGACCTTGCTCTAGTCGTAGCAATACAAACAAACATTGTATAGGCAAAATTAACATTACACCAAACATAAGTACAAACTGAATAATAATAATCTACGCGTTGCTACGAGATCGTAGGAACAAGAATCACTAAATTTGGAGTTATAGTTATTTAGTTATGAATTTCTGAAGTTATTAAGCACCTAGAGCAGAGTAATTCAAATGAACAATTTTGCTTCAAGTTTCTTGGCTAAACAAAGGTACTAGGTGATAAATAATATTAAAACAAAATTATTTCAACTGGAATGGGTCAAAAAGGAGCTAAAATGAATTAGTTATGAATTAAATAAGTTTCTGATTTATTTTAACACTAAAAATCATTTTCTAAATCATTTTCTATGATTTTCCTATCCACTGGACTGCGCCTCAATTAAACAGAAGCGCAGGGGGCTCGGCGCAAGAATTCCCAGACTCAGACTACACCCGCGGTGGACGGCAGGTTGATTCTTTGAAACCCGAGGGGCTCTTTAGAAAGAAAGCCAGGGCGAAGGGGTATCGTTGATTCAGAGCCGTCCGATCTTGAATCAAGGGACCAGATTAGATCTTTCCCCCGACCGAACCGTTACCGCATCAAGACCATCGGATCGCCATCCAACGCACCACATTTTAAATACTGGAGATCCACCCCGATCCATCCGATCGACATCTAACGGTCGCAACATCTCCAACCTTTGATCTAATCTAAACCGTCGATGAGTCATCCAACGGATCCCATACTTCTCCTATCTCCCGCACAGCCACGGCGGCGCCGCCCACCAACCGCGGTGGAGCCATCGCCGGAGCACTCCAATTTCGCGCCACAACGCTCCCCGATCCCAATCCGGCCACGATTCATGACAGGGGAAGAGACCTAAACATGATGGGACCACGTACCGCAGCTGGGAGGCGATGGAGAGGGGTCGACCACGACGACAGCGGTATGCGGCGGAGAAACCAACTCCGATGAGGAATTCCCTCAATCCCAGCCGATGTCCTTGTACCAATCGCCCACCAACGCACGACCCGAACCGCGACCACCTGATCCAACCGTATCCGCAGCCGGAGAGGCAGTCACCGGCGACGTTCCATGCGGCGGTGAAGCACACACGTTTTCTCTCTTCCGCGCACTGCTTTCGTCGTTCCGCGCGGCGCACGCGAAATTGGGGGGAAGAGAGAAGAGGGGAGACTCTTATAGTGCCAAGGGACGAGGCCGAGGTGAGGATTTCGGTCAATGGCTCCGAGGTTCGCGGCAAGCTCCGCCACGGCCGGGATTCCGTTGAGGGCGAATACACCGAGCGGATGGGCAGCTGACAGGTGGGTCCCCAATCGCAGCGATACAGGGAGACCGTGACCGCGCGCGAGAGAACCTGATGGGTGGGGCCCGCATGGCAGTCAGAGCGCGCGGGATGAAGTCTGGGCCGCGCGCGCGAAGTGAAATGGGCCGAACAGAGATGGTTTCGGCCCAGGAGCGTTTTCCATTTTGTTTTCTTTTTCTTTTATAATTTCTGTTTTATTTCCAAATCAAAATTCAAACCAAATTCAAACTATGGTTTTTAATTTCCAGATTTCAAGTACCAAGTCAGATTTTAATTATTCTATTACTTGCACTGAAATTATTTATTTATTATTCTCTATATTGTGTAATAAAAAGTATAAATTTATATAAATTTCCCTTATATTATATATATATCTTCTCTTTTTTTTTCTCTTCTACATAATATTTCCAAAACCCCAAAGTGCAACTTTGGGTTAACTTCAAATTCTCAATTCCATTTATATTTTATTATTTATTTTAAATGCACATACAATTAAAACTCCAACATGATGCATATTCTTTTTATCATTTGTTTTAATTCACCTCCAACTTTCATGTATGCTCTTTTTATGATGCAAATATGGCACATAAGATAAGGAATTTACTATATCATCCTTTTATGCAAATTTGAGTATTACAATCGACCTCTTACAAATTTCAGCCATGTCTTTTCTTGCCTTCATATTATCTTTCGTTTTATCAGTCACATCGAAACATGTGCTTATGATGCTTTCAACAACGTTACGCTCTTGGTGCATCAAGTCTATGTTGTGCGGCATGGTCAAGGCTCTTGCATACGGAAGCTCCCATATTGATGAAATATGGGTCCAGTTGTTGTCCTCCCCGTAGCCTTGGAACCTATCATTTTCTCCTTGCTTCAGACAAGCATGCCATGCCATTATCTGTGGTGCAATTTGCCTCTTTGGTGGCCCATTTCTGATTTTGGCTCCACTTCTGAATGCAGTAAGCGAACTCCTGAAATCATGCTTGAATGGAGTCCAACGTCGATGAGCATCAAAGAATGACACTTTCCCACCATGCTTCAATCTGAATGCATCCGTATCATTCATACATATGGGATAGCACAACCGACCATGAACACACCATCCAGACCAATCTCCATACGCCAGCAGATCATGCACTGACCACAAATAAGCAGCGCGCATGGTAAACTCCTTTTCAGTATGGCTGTCATAAGCCTTCACACCTCTCCACAATTGTTTCAGCTTTTCAATTAAAGGGTGAACAAACATATTCAACTTTGGCCCTGGATGCTCGGGGCCTGGGATGACTAGTGCAAGGAACATGAACTCTTCTTTATTGACCAACTCAGGAGGAAGATTATATGGCACAATGAAGACAGACCAACACGAGTAAGGGCTTGCACTGGTATTGAAAGGTGTGAATCTGTCCGTCGATAGACCAAGCCGTACACTCCTAGGGTCGTTCGCAAATTCGGGATCAAACTCGTCAAATGCCTTCCACGCATCACCGTCCGACGGATAGACCATTATGTCTGGATCAGTGACGAGACGTACACCATTCTTTGGCCACGTCATATGCAGAGCTATTTCCTTGTTGAGGAACAACCTTGAAAGCCGAGGAATGATGGGCAACCGACGAAGTTGCTTAGCTGCGACCTTCGTAACTACCAATTCACCCTCATCATTTGTCACCTCGACATATCTAGAAGCTTCGCAATGCTTACAACGGTCCAGCTTGTCATCCTCCTTAAAGAGTAGCATGCAACTATTGGGACACACGTCGATCTTCTCATATGTCATCCCAAGACCAGCCAACATCTTCTTTGCGAAGTACATATTCTTTGGCAACTTATGATTCTCTAGGAGAACCTCGCCCATCAATTGGACGATGTCGTTGTAAGCACTGTTTGAAATGTTGTGCTTTGACTTTATCGCCATTAGTCTTGTAAGAGTCCTAAGAACTGACATCTGAGTGTGCTCGTGCAGTTTCTCTTCTCCCGCGGCGAGTAGCCGGAAAAATTCCTGAGCATCGCGTGGAAGCTGCCCCGGCTCCTTAGCGTTCATTTCAACATCCTACCAAGATCATGCAACATGTCATCCATCCTATCATGATCATCATCAAGTTCCACCTCCGCGTCAACGTGTCTAATAGACTCTCCATGCTGGTACCATACAAGGTAGTTCGACATAAACCCACTTTTGCAAAGGTGTTTCTCCATTTCTTCCTTCTTCTGAGGCCACTTGTTCTCGCAGCGATTGCAAGGACACTTCACTACACGACCAGTTGCATCTTTGAAAGTGTGCTCAAGAAAAGCCTTTGTTACACCCATCCATTCATTTGATTGTGCCCCATCCTTTGTCCACCCGTCATACATCACCCTCCGATTACCGTCCATTTCAAAGGCTAAACAAAAGACAAAGAACATCAACGATCGTCCGTGGCTTAGGTGAACTCCCTATTAGGTAAAGGCCCTAAACCCACCCAAGAGTGTAGGCTGATGCTTGTGATTTGTGACGTGTAGCCTACGATTGTCACGAAATTTCGGCAGCATAACCCCGCTGCTCTCCAAGCACACGCCTGAACATGGTGTGTTGGAGAACAACTGGGTTACACAACCAAAATTCCAAGCATCGACTTACACTCTCAGGCTATCCAAAATACATGGACAATTCCGAAACGGTGAACCTCACAAGCCAATGTGACGTTCGCCGTTCCCGAACGGGTGACGCATACGGTTCGCTACGGTTAACGATTAAAACTAAACTCTAAACATTAAAAATATATCAGAGATTAAACAAAAGACATCACCCTCCAATCACCGTCCATTTCAAAGGCTAATTAAACAAAAGATAAATAACATTCAAAAGATGGCACGCGCACGGCCGCGCGCACGGCACGCCACAACGGCGTGGACGGACGGACGGCAGGCTCTCTTCTTCGCGGGCGGGCGAGGAACTTACTAAGTAATAAATAAATAGTAACTACTTATTAACTAATAACTATATAGTAAATAATAAATGACCACATTAACCGAAATTACGAAAACAAAGTATACCTGAGAATAATGTACGAGTCCAGCTAACGGTGGAGAAGGTCAAGTCGGAAGAACACCTATGTACAAAAATTACTATTGTCAACAAAAAAATCGGTAGCACCTCCACTATAAAGTGATGTTTCTAAAACCTGCAAAGAAACAACAACACAATGGTTGCCAACACAGAATACTGCACGATAGCTACATAATAAACAATATGCTAACCAAGTGATATCAATGTGCTAAACAAAATGCTACAAGTATCCTACATCCAATACACTAACAATATCCTACATCCAATACACTAACAATATCTTACATCTGTTGGGACCATGCTTCGTCGCCGAAGGTCCTGCAGAAAGAAACAGCTTCGTCTGAAGCTGCTCGTACGTAATGCCGAAGGTGCCATTTCGTGAAGGTTCGGAATTACAAACCGACTTAAAGATAGAATGACCTTTTAGTCCATAAGAGTCCGAGTCATTGTTGTAAACTTTTATGAGGGGTACGATTGTAATTCCTCACGGGCTGTGTCCTGTGCCTATAAATAGTGAACAGTATTCCTTTACTGTTCACGCATTCCTGTAATTGTAAACGCATCACTCGGGAATTATTGTTTGTCAAGGCAAAGGTATAAATGTACTTAAATATTATGTTCAAACATCTTAGATTCATATAATAAGATATATAAATGATGTCATTTATTTCCGATGTATTTATCTTTAATGTTTCACATTTTATATTACTTTGTATTATTTTTGTAAGTTTAATTACGAAGGTGAAAGCTTCGTAATATTCTGCTCGTGGTCTTCGTCCGAAGTTCATTAAATCCTTGGGGAGATAATGCTTCAGCGGACGAAGGGCATTGATATTTAACATTTTATGTTGCCTTGTTCTTAATTTATAGCATTTGAGAACAAGTCCCCAACATTGGCGCCCACCTCCGGTGAACTCACTTCCACTTTTTTGAGCTGATGGCTTCGTTCAACGATCAAGCTGGAGATGCTTCGGCTCCGAAGCTAGTACTCCCGATAACAGGCGGTTCATGCTCAGAGCCAGCCAACAAGAAGCAGAAGAAGGAAGCACAGAGAAGGGTACAGCACGTTGGGGTGCAAGGACCCTTCATCAAGTCAAGATGGTCTCACATTCCAATTACCTTCTCTCAAGAGGATCTCCAACTCAAGGATTACCCACACAATGATGCTATGGTTATCTCTTGTGTGATCAAAGGATTCCTGGTCCATAATGTTTTGGTTGATACAGGCAGCGCAGCTGATATCATATTTGCTAAGGCCTTCAGACAGATGCAAGAGCCCGAGGATAAAATTCATGATGCCACACATCCCCTTTGTGGTTTCGGAGGAAGGCAGATCGTAGCACTTGGAAAAATCACAATGCCAATAACCTTCGGATTCATTAACAACACAAGGACTGAACAAGTTGTATTTGATATTGTTGATATGGAATACCCTTACAATGCAATCATTGGTCGTGGTACTCTCAATGCCTTCGAAGCAATCCTTCATCCAGCCTATCTTTGCATGAAGATACCTTCGGACCAAGGGCCCATTGCTATTCATGGAAGTCAGGAAGCTGCCAGAAGGGCCGAAGGAAATTGGACAGACTCAAAAGCAATCCATAACATAGATGGAGCTGAAGCTTGTGAGCAATACAAGTTCAGAAGGGAAAAAGCTGCTTCGGCTGATCAGCCGAAGCCCATGCTCTTATGTGAGGACATAGCAGAGCAGAAGGTGCTATTGGGATCTCAACTGTCCGAAGAGCAGGAGAAAACCTTGATAAGGTTTTTGTTCAACAACAAAGATGTTTTTGCTTGGTCAGCTAATGATCTTTGCGGAGTAAACAGGGATGTTATTGAGCACTCGCTCAATGTTGATTCATCCTTCAGACCAAGAAAGCAAAGGCTTCGGAAGATGTCTGATGACAAAACCGAAGGTGCTCACAACGAAGTGAAAAGACTCCTCAGTGCTGGAGTTATCAGAGAGGTAAAATATCCAGAATGGTTGGCTAACACTGTTATGGTAAAGAAGGCCAATGGTAAATGGACAATGTGCATCAATTTTACTGATCTCAATAAGGCCTATCCGAAGGACGAGTTTCCATTGCCAAGGATAGATACCTTAGTCGATGCAGCAGCTTCATCAGAGCTTATGAGTCTGCTGGATTGCTATTCAGGCTATCACCAAATTTGGATGAAGAAGGAGCATGAACCAAAAACCAGCTTCATAACCCCCAGTGGAACATATTGTTACCTTCGGATGCCTGAGGGGCTCAAGAATGCCGAAGGAAGTTTCAGCAGAATGACAGCGAAGGTCCTCCATTCTGAGATAGGCAGGAATGTGCTAACTTATGTTGATGATATCATTGTAAAAAGCACGAAGCAAGATAACCACATTGCTGATCTGCAGGAGACCTTCGCTAATTTTAGACAGGCTAGCTTAAAGCTGAATCTAGAAAAATGTGTCTTCGGAGTAAAGAAGGGGAAATTTCTTGGTTGCTTAGTTTCAACAAAGGGAATTGAGGCTAATCCAAGCAAAATCGAAGCTATACTTCGAATGGAACCACCAAGTACAAAGAAGGGGGCTCAAAGATTGACAGGAAGGCTGGCATCTCTCAACAGATTCATATCTAGATCAGCAGAGAGAAATTTACCATTTTTCGAAGTGTTGAAGTCAGCCGAAGTTTTTCAATGGGGACCAGTTCAGCAGAGAGCCTTCGAAGAACTGAAGCAATATTTGATAGATCTAACAACATTAACTCCACCAACGCCAGGGGCTCCTTTGTTATTATATGTGGCAGCTTCGCACTCAGCGGTAAGTGCAGCACTTGTCCAGGAGAAGCTTGAAGGCCAAGTTAAGAGGCAGGCCCCAATATATTCGTATCCGAAGTTCTTAGTTTATCAAAGAAAAATTATACAGAATTGGAGAAAGTACTGTATGCTGTTTTGATGGCCTCCAGGAAGCTTCGGCATTATTTTCAAGCTTACAACATAATTGTTCCTTCTTCACAACCTCTGAAGGATATTACAAGAAACCGAGAAGCTACTGGAAGGATTGGAAAACGGGCTGTAGAGCTCAATGAATTTTGTATTGATTATGTCCATAGATCTTCGATTTAGTCCCAAGCGTTGGCAGACTTCATTGCTGACTGGACGCCAGGGGCTCAGGAGGAAGAAACGAATAAAGATGCCGAAGCATGGACAGTGTTTTGCGATGGGTCTTGGGGAACCTTCGGAGCAGGAGCGGCTGCTGTGTTGGTTTCACCTTCCAAAGTTAAAACTTGTTATGCGGCAAGACTTGATTTTAGTTGCACAAATAATATCGCTGAGTACGAAGCTCTGCTCTTGGGTCTTCGGAAGTTAAAGGCAATGGGAATCAGAAGGGCCATTCTTAAAACCGACTCCCAAGTTATTTCTGGTCATATTGACAAGAGCTATAAAGCAAGAGACCTGAAGCTTGAAAAATATTTAGATACAGTCCGAAGGATTGAGGCTTCCTTCGAAGGATTCTCTGTCAAAAATATTCCTCATGGAGAAAATGAATACGCTGATCTATTGGCCAAGTCAGCAGCACAGGGGCTGCCTTTACCTTCGGAAGTATTTTTCGAAACAAAAAAAGCACCTTCGGTCGAGCTTCTTGAAAGAGCGGTTCTTAACATATCCCCTGTCTATAGTGAAGATTGGAGAACTGAAGTCATCTCTTTCCTTCAGGGTAATTTTCTTTCAGATGACGAAGCCTATAACAGGAGGATAGAAGCAAGAGCTCGACCATATGTCATAATAGAAGGGGAACTATACAAGCGAGGGGTCTGTTCCCCATTGCTCAAGTGTTTATCCAGATCCGAAGGCATAGAAATTGATGAAGGAAATACACGCAGGCCTGTGTGGATCTCACATTGGATCTAGGCCTTTGCTTGGGAAGGTTTTTCGTCAAGGATTTTATTGGCCAAAGGCAGCTTCGGATGCAGCGGATTTAGTCCAAAAGTGCGAAGGTTGTCAGAAATGTGCAAGAGATCAAAAACAACCTTCGTCTTTAACTCAATTAATACAACCCACTTGACCGTTGCAAAGGTGGGGCCTTGATTTGCTAGGCCCATTACCACCAGCACAGGGGAACTTAAGATATGTGGTAGTGGCAGTGGAATATTTTTCCAAGTGGATTGAGGCAAAGCCCTTAGCCACAATAACTTCATTTACTATTCAAAAGTTTTTCTGGCAAAGCATTGTTTGTCGCTTCGGAGTGCCGAAGGCCATTACTGTGGACAATGGGACACAGTTTGATTCTGAAGCCTTCAGAGAATTTTGTGATCAAATTGGCACGAAAATCCATTTTGCATCAGTCCGACATCCAGAGTCAAATGGACTTGTCGAAAGAGCTAATGGGATCATAATGACAGGAATAATGAAGTCAATCTTCAATCAGCCCAGGGGAAAGTGGCCAGACGAGTTAATCAAAGTGGTGTGGAGCCATAACACAACCATGTCAAGATCAACAGGTTTTACGCCCTTCAAGCTATTGTTTGGTGACGAAGCAATAACCCCGGAGGAGGCCAAAGCAGGATCAATAAGAACAGTAGCTTCAGCAGAAGGCGAAGACGAAGCTGATTGCTCTGTAGAAAAAGATGCTATAGAAGAGATCAGACTTCAAGCTGTGGAAAACATCAATAAATATCAAGCTGAAATAATAAAATGGCGTGACAGAAAGGTCAAGCTGAAGAACATTGAACCAGGACACTTGGTACTTCGAAAAGTAGCCAACCCTGAGACAGTAGGCAAATTACAGCTGAAGTGGGAAGGCCCCTTTTTGGTAGTATCTTCGTCAAGACCCGGTTCCTACAGATTGAAGGATATGGACGGCAACGACATTCCTAGATCATGGAAAGCGGATGAGCTTCGGCGATATTATGTTTAGCTTGATGTAATTTTTTCTATTCTTTTTTGTGGCACCCTTTTCCTTTCCAAAGGGGGAGAAAGGTTTTTAATGGGGCCACAACATGTAATTTTCGTTATTTCAATTCTATGAGAGTGATATCCCCCAAAAATGTAAATGTAAATGCAAAGGAAAAAAGAAAAGGAAACAGGGAGAAGCTCAAAAGTCGTTCCTAAGGGAATACAGAGCTTACAGCGAAAAATAAACGCTGATTCCGCCGAAAGTAAAAGGCGAAGAAGCTCCTAAGGGAGGCTTACAGCGAAAAATAAACGCTGATTCCGCTGAAAGTAAAAGGCGAAGAAGCTCCCAAGGGAGGCTTACAGCGAAAAGTCAACGCTGATACACCGAAAAGTAAACGGTGAAGCCGAAAAGTAAACGGCAAAAAGATTTGAATCATTCCTAAGGGGATGAAGGGCTGTGATTATGGTTTTTGAACATGTGTCCCAATATTCATTTGCACAATACATTTCATCATGTAATTTGCATTCATAAACATTCATTTAGACATATAGAATCATCATCATACCACACAAAAAAGACAGGTGCTTCAGCAATGAGGAAAAAACTTCGAAGGAAAAATTTTTATGCTTCGTTGTGTACGAAAAGAAGGGAAGGTGTTTTTTGCCTTCGGCTCAAAAGAGAAGTTTCGTCCACAGCAAAGCAGATTGTACACAGATAGCAGAAACAAAATATATTACAAGGTATGTACAAATTTACATGAGTTGTTCCGTAACTATATTACAAAAGTTTCTCCAGAATTTTTGCAGGAAAGTATATTGTAAGCAACTATCAAGCTTCAGGCTAGGCTTCGTCATTCTTCAGCTTCTTCATCCTGCGTATATCAAACAACAGAATAAGAAAGGTGCAAATTTCAAGGAGAAGGTAAAAGTAACAAATATAAGTTTCTTACCGGCTTAAGATGACTTCGAGCTTCGTCACCCGCCATTTGTCGCCCGCCACTTACCCAGATCTGGGTCATGAATCTATTTCCAATGCTTCGGGCTAGGCTTGGGATATCTATCAGATCTGATGCTGATAAGCTGAAGTTTGGTCTATTCACAATATTTCCATGCGTACAGCCAGCCTTCAGAAAAGCGGTAGCTGTGCCCCGAGAAGCTACCAGGGCGCAGAAGTCGCCATGCCCACCAATAACTTTGTCAAGAGCATCAACCTCGCCTTCAATATATTCTAATGTGCTGGGCAGATTTTCAGCTGAAGGTGTAAATTTTTCAGAGCTGGCTCCGATAGAATGAAACACATCCTTCAGCCGCTACACGCATCGGCTGCCGAAGCTTAGGCATTTCCCTTGAAGTTCCTTCAAGGATTTTTGCAAATTTGAATTTTTATCCATCTCAATTTTAAGGCTTGCTTCAAGGTGTTTCTTTTCTTGCTCAAATTTTTCTGATTGTTTCAGCAATTCATTCTTTAAGCTGTCGTTCTCTACTTGGAATTCAGCCAAGGAGCCTTCTATAGACTGGATAACAAAGTCTTTCTTTTCTAATGCACCTTCGTGCTCTTTAACCATGATTTCAAAGTCTTGGATGGTGAAGTCCTTCTTTTTTAGATCAGCTTCGTAATTTTCAACTTTTTTAGCCAAATCTTGGATGATGGCTTTGTTCTTCTCGTCTTCGAGATCTTGTTGCATTTTTAGAACCTTACTTAACAATATGCTCTGTCAAAACAATCTTCGTTAAAAAACGACCTAAATAATAATAATAATAATAATAATAATAATAATAATAATAAAATAGCAATAATATTTGTTACCTTAAAATTAGCATAAAGTAAGCTTCCGGCGATATGGTGTCGTTGGTAGCGGCAGAGGTCCGCTTCTAGCTTCGGCAGGCCAATGTTTTTGGAGAGGGTTCTAACAATTTTAGCTTCACTGCGGTTTCGAAGGCATTTCAGCTTTCCTTTGTTAACCCCACCAAACAATGTAGCCCCTGGCTTATATCCGCAGAATATGGCATATTTTTTAAGCTCTTCTTTTTCAGCATCTGTCAATTCTTGCCCAAGTAAATCTTGAAAGTTAAAATCTCTTTCTTCCAAAATGTCTTCAACTTGCTTTTTCCCCTTTTCAGTAGCTATGCTCGCTGCAGCCACAACAGCTTCTTCCTCAGCCATTTTTAGGAGTATATTATCAATAACTTCAAGTGTGTCTTCCAGGTTTGGATCTTCTGTGGCCCCGGTTTCGGCCCCGATAGCTTCGGCTGCGCCGGTTTCATCTTTGGGGGCTTCCACTCTGGTGGCTTCGGCTGCGGCGCCTTTGGCTTCGGCGGTCTCGACAAAAGCAACTTTTGACACTGTCACCGGTGGCGGCGTCTGATGAATCACATCTGCTATCTGAATAATTCTTCGTTTTTTCGGCAGTGCAGGACCTTCTTCTGCCGAAGCTGCTTTGTCCTTCTGAAAAAACTTCGTCAGTTCCGGCGCCAGCGGACTTAGCTTGACAGGCAAGGGTTCAGTCATTACCTTCATAATCTCTTCTACATCGGCACCAAAAGGCGTTGCAGGATTATCTTCTTCTCGAACCAACGTTTTTGGTTCTGGAGATGCAGTTTTTCTCTTTCTTGCAGCAGCCACCTTCGGCTCAGGGCTCAACTTTTCAGGACTCAGTTTTTCAGAAATCTCCTTTTTCTTTTTGGCCACTTTGGTGCTCTCTTCGTCAACAGCGTTGGCAATTCTTTTTCTCTTCGGGCCGCCAGTATCTCCGCCCAATCGCCCATAGTCAGGATATTCGAAGCCTATAGCATCAAGTACTCTGTTTAGCCTTCGTTTCGGCCGGGTGCCGAAGGATGCTGTCATCAATTGGTCCTCTTTTTTAGAGTAATTTCCAAGAATCTCAGTACTCATTATTTCGATTGTATCGAGCCATTCTTGGCAGGGTGCCTTAAAATATTTCTTGAACTTATAATGGTAGTCGGACAAGCTCCCCCTCTTTCTTCTCCCCTGTAAGCTTCGGCATAGTCCAATCCTTCATAGTTGGAAATACTCTGAAGGCCAGAAATTCCTGCACTAAATCTCTAGTGCCAATGTGCTCTGCAATAGTCCTGAATTCAGCCAGCGCGATCCGGGTTGGACCTTCTGCTGTCATATTGCATCGGGGTCTGGTTTCTCCGAAGATCAGTTCAAGTGGACTCTGTACCAGCTTTTCCTTGTCATCGTCAACTTTGACGTAGAACCATTCTGATTTCTAGCCTGCCGGCCACTTGCCTCGGTAGCTGATCACAGGAAATTTTGTGGTTTTCCGATAGGCAAAATTATAACAACCAAAATTTTCGTGTAACCCATCCTCTCTGGCCTTGGTTTGGTAATGTAGCTCGTGTACCCGGCAGAAACCTTCGGCAAATGCCTCCACCACCTGGCTTCGGAGAGCCCAGATATAAACACTAAGCCTAACAATGGCGTTAGGAGTCAGTTGGTGAAAATAGATCCCAAACTTTTGTAGCACATCAGCAATCATCCTATTCAAAGGAAATCTCAAGCCAGCTTTAAGAAAACTCTTGAAAATCACTATTTCATCCTTCTCTGGCTTCGGGGTAGTTTCCTCTGCACCGAAGCGAATCAGCTTTTTCTCATTTTCGCTGAAGTAGCCCGACTTCACCATCTTGGGAAAATCAGCCTTGGAGATAGTCGACTTTCCGAAGTCCAGATGGCTAGGCTTGCTCGGTACTGTGATATTGTAATCACCGTCAGAATTAGCCTCCTCAATATCTCCTTGTTCTGCTTCGGCAGCGGCTTGTTCTGCTTCGGCAGCGGGAACTTCTTCCGATGTCACCAATCCAGATCGCTGCATTGCTTCCGAGATAGGAACAGTCTCCACACCTTCGGCTTCGTCTCCCTCACGCTCAACTCTAGCAGTAGAGCGCACTCTGGCCATTTAATTTTAAATTTCTTGAAAGATTTCTTGGAAATTAATAACCTTTTCTTCCGAAGCTCTCCTTCTGACGAAGCAAACGCCAAACAGGAGCTTCGTTTGAATGCGAAAGTCAAGCTTCGACTATGGTTAAAATTTTTGGCAGCAAAACAGTGCAATAGCAATGAATGCTATGGTAACTTCACACCTACCTGTCTGTTTATATAGTGCTGCAGGTAAGAAGGTGAATCGTCAGGATTTTTACACCAGGCAAACAGTTGCTCGCACCCGCTGTGCGGTGGGCCGCAAAAACCAAATAGTGAACCTGCACTGTGGGACCGCTCTGCGCTCAGAAACTGTATCGTTTCTCGACAACGAGCTCAGGGAAGGTGTTTTTCGGACCTTCGGCTTCCTGAAGCCTAAGAGACTTTTTTCACGGATCAAGCTCGTTACGAAAAACGATCTAGCACCGCGAAGGGGCTACTGTTGGGACCATGCTTCGTCGCCGAAGGTCCTGCAGAAAGAAACAGCTTCGGCTGAAGCTGCTCGTACGTAATGTCGAAGGTGCCATTTCGTGAAGCTTCGGAATTACAAACCGACTTAAAGATAGAATGACCTTTTAGTCCATAAGAGTCCGAGTCATTGTTGTAAACTTTTATAAGGGGTACGATTGTAATTCCTCACGGGCTGTGTCCTGTGCCTATAAATAGTGAACAGTATTCCTTTACTGTTCACGCATTCCTGTAATTGCAAACACATCACTCGGGAATTATTGTTTGTCAAGGCAAAGGTATAAATGTACTTAAATATTATGTTCAAACATCTTAGATTCATATAATAAGATATATAAATGATGTCATTTATTTCTGATGTATTTATCTTTAATGTTCCACATTTTATATTACTTTGTATTATTTTTGTAAGTTTAATTACGAAGGTGAAAGCTTCGTAATATTTCGCTCGTGGTCTTCGTCCGAAGTTCATTAAATCCTTGGGGAGATAATGCTTCAGCGGACGAAGGGCATTGATATTTAACATTTTATGTTGCCTTGTTCTTAATTTATAGCATTTGAGAACAAGTCCCCAACAACATCCAATACACTAAATGTATATACTAACAAATAAATACCTAGCTAACTATTTATACTAACAAGTGAATAGCTATCAATCTATACATTATATCAAGTAAATTAGCTAACTAATTACTATAAACTAAGTAAAACCATTACCGTGGCAACGGTGGAGGGGCCGCGGCGTGGGACGGCTGCTCGGAGTGGGCGCGGCGTGGGGAGGCGGCTCGGCGTGGCGCGGCGCGGCGAGAGCGGGCGGCGGTGCTAGCTAGGTTAGACGAGCGAGAGAGAGAGAAGATGCGGTGAGGCCGGGATGGATGATTAACGACCTCTATTTTCGTCGGCCTCACCGAGGCCGACGAAAATAGAGGCCCGTTAAACGTTTATTTTCGTCGGCCGGGCTGAGGCCGACGAAAATAAATGACGTATTTTCGTCGGCCGGGCTGAGGCCGACGAAAATACACAACATTTTCGTCGGTGTTGAGGCCGACAAAAATAACTTTCATATTTTTGTCGGCCTGCGCACGAAAATATTGACTGGCCCACGAAAATAGGCCACATTTTCGTCGGTCACGAGGGCCGACGAAAATAACATTGTATTTTCGTGGGTCGGACGACGAAAATATCCCGGCCTACGAAAATTTATGCGTTTCCTGTAGTGTGTATTTTTAGAAAATAAATAATAAATCCAAAATTCACTAAATTTTTAGGATGATCTCTAAATAATATTTAGAAGCCTTGGGTAGAGTTTGGTATGATTTGGACCTTGTTTGATACTTAGAACCCAAAACCCTACCCCGTGCCCTGTGAACTTCACTATTGACTCTGGAAACCCTAGGTTCTCGGAGAACCGTGAAGGAAAATTGTACTCAAGACTTTAGATAACCAATTTCTATTGTTTTTGCATCTTCATGGGCACTACATGAGCATTCATTATTATACTTGGCTATATATAGCAAACGAAGAAGAAGTTGAAGTAGAAGAAGAAGCAAGGACATGAAGACTTGGTCACTGACCTATACGTAGAAATCCAGTAAAGATGAAGGGTTGTTAAGAAATTGGCTAGTGCAGGTCAAGTGATTGAATTAGGGTAGAAAGAACTCTAGATACAGGTAATCTTACTTAACCTGACAATTAAAATTGAATTTTTAAGGATCCACTTTAGTAAGCATTTCTGCAAACAGAGTCATTGATTATTGATGAGCCTTACCTTGACTCCCTTAAAGCCAGCATATCCTTGAGAGTCTTTTACTTTGTCAGGTAAGTCTTGCGAAAGTACACTTCGTACTCAGGGCTTTGTCCCATGTTGTTTTAGGTGAGGAGGAGACAAACTTTTGTTGCTTCTGTTCAATGGTGGTACCCAAAGACGAGCACCAAGACTAGAGCTGCGGGAGGGAAGGTCATTCGTTAAAAACTTTTACTACTTATTTGGGAGGAGTTTTTGCCTCCCATGGTTTGTAATAATAATACTCTGCACTCGTATATTATGTTCTGGTCTGTAAATATTTAACTCTGTCTTACTTTCCAATAAAAGTAAGTTGTTGTAACTGCTTCTGCACTTCCGCATCTTCGATGATTTGTAATGTTTGTGTGACGGGTAAAACACTCTTGGGAAGGTAAGGAATTCAGATACCGAGCTTGTCAAGCGATCAGGTGCACCTGCAAGGTTGTCTGAGGTCCGTTGGACAAGGAGAACTGTATGTGGGCCTAATGACTTGGGAGGTTCTGTCACAGCTGGTATCGGAGCGAAGCCCATCGCTGCAGATATTATGAGACATCTTCAATAAGAATTTTTCAAGATTTATCTAGAAAATTTCTTCCCTTCTTATCTAAGTATCTTCTGAACAGTTTATTTTAAAGACCAGATAGTAAGAGTGCAATGTATAGAAGGTATGAATCAACCAAGGTTGATTCTGTAATTATACATGCATCATGCTAAAAACTATGCTAATAAGGTTTTCCCCTCATGGAGATATGCCGCCGCGCACGAGAAAGACCGCGCGCAAGTCTACCGGGCTGTTTGGCGTGCCCCATCATCAACTTGCCCCACAACATGAAGATAGCAGCAGTGGTAGTAACGATCCAATCGGGGATCTAGAAGCACAAGTTGATCAGCTTCAATCAGAACTCAGACATAGGAACGATCTATGGGTTGCGGATGGCGAAAGGATAAATGAATTGAGAACAGAAATCCGCCACCTGCAAGACCAGCTAGCGGATCGGGATCTAGCGCTCGACTAGGCTGTGAACTCTCGTTCACTAGCCTGGGCAAAGGAAGCTAGAGCTCGAGCCCGCGTGGAAGAGCTTAGCTCAGCTGTTGATAACTTGCAGGTCTATTGTTATACATTACATGAAGAAGTTCATGTGTTGTATTCACAATTGCACCCGAACGTCCCTGTGGATCCTGTCGGGATGGGAGCCGGACCATCTGGAGCAGCAGGAGAAGCCTTTGGAGGAGAACTGGACATTTTCAGCCCCCTCCTTCAATGAATTTGGTCGACCAGTGGTCTCCTACGCTTGACAGCGAGGCTACCAAAAGCGACAAGAAGCAGGAGTAGTATAGTATAGAAGTAGTAGTAGTGTGTAATAGGTAATGTAATATTGTTGTATATACGAGTCTGTAACATTACCTTTTTCAGTACTGTGAAATGGATGGTTTGTTCTGGCATATCATATTTTTAAATGTTCTTACCCTCAGATGCCGTCTAAGACTCACGCATAGGATGGGGCGGGCACCTCCCGTGGGAGGGAACCAACTCCGAATCCACCCCCAGTACCTCCAACACTAGCCGAGGCCATCGCTGCCTTGGTTAATGCTACAGCTGACAACACCCGTTTCCTACGGGAAATGACAGGGCAACAGATGCAGCAACAAGGCGGGCGGGCATATCCGCAAGGCCCCCGCGAAACATCATACTTGGATTTCTCCGAGACACGCCCTCCATTGTTTGTCAAAGCCGAAGATCCTTTGGAAGCGGATGAATGGATCCGCGTTATTGAACAGAAGTTCGGGCTTCTCCGGTGCACGGAGATTCAAAAGCCCCTATTCGCAGCATAACAATTGCGTGGCCCTGCCAGTACGTGGTGGGGAAATTTTGTTGCCGTTCAGCCGGCTAGTCATCAAATCACGTGGGATGAGTTCAAGTTGGCATTTAGAGAGCACTATATACCTGAAGGAGTCCTCCATATGAAGCAAGAGGAGTTTATGAAGCTTAAGCAAGGCGGGGATACTGTCACCCAGTATCTCAATAAATTCAACCACTTATCCCAATATGCAATCGATCAAGTCAACACGGATATAAAGAAGAGGAATTGCTTCATGAGAGGCTTGAATGATCGAATGCAAAGAAAGATGGCCACCTGCATCGATCTTTCTTATGGAAGGGCTGTCAGCACGGCGCTAGCAGTAGAAGCTAAATATGCAGGGTCCGGAAAATCAAAGGGGAATGGAGGCGACAGGCCCAATCAGGGGCCTGAGAAAAGACAAAGGTTGGTCATCCGACCTTTCAATCAGAATCGTTCTTCATCGCGCCCACCCTCCTTCCCATTCAAACAACCAGTTTTTATCCGTCCTACCGCTGCCCCCACCGCTACAAATCAGCCGGGTGCCCCTGGCACTCATTTCCCTGCTCTTCCAAGCTCATCAACGGGCTGCTTCAACTGTGGAAAGTCTGGGCATTTTATTAAGGACTGTCCATACCCGAGGCAGAATCAATCAAATAATCAACAGAGGTCCGAGAGTTCCAAGGGAAATGCGGCAAACAGTACTGCGGGCAAAAATACAAGGAAAACAGGATGGATCTATTATACTCAAGTGGCCACAACACCGGAAGGCGAACCGGTGATGATGGGTACGTTCCTCGTGGCCAATCACCCTGCACTTATTCTCTTTGATTCTGGTGCTTCGCATACTTTCATAAGCAAGAAATTTGTGGAAAAACATTGCATTCCATATACTGAATCAAGGAAAGGGTTTACTATTCATTCGCCTGGGGGACAAATATTTACTAAAGAAGTGGCTTACCAAGTGCCCGTAACATTGGCTGAACGGGACTTTCCAACAAACATGATTGTTCTAAAAGGCCAAGACATAGATGTAATTTTGGGCATGAATTGGTTAGCCCAGCATAAAGCAATCCTCAACACTGATCTGAGAACAATCAGGTTGAGTTATGGCCAAGAAGAGATTCTTTTGTCTATCCCCGTAGCCATTCCAGCTAGACCAACTGGCAGAGTGTATGAAGCCATCATACTGGAAATCCAAGATATTTCGGTAGTATGTGAGTTTCCAGATGTCTGCCCGGAAGATCTGCCGGGATTGCCTCCAGAAAGGGATGTAGAATTTGTGATTGAGTTGAAACCGGGTACGGCTCCTATTTCTAGAAGGTCGTATCGAATGCCTCCAAATGAACTGGCAGAACTCAAGACCCAATTGCAAGATCTACTTGAAAAAGGATTTATCCGACCAAGTTCTTCGCCTTGGGGTTGTCCAGCCATCTTCGTCAAAAACAAGGATCAAACACTGCGGATGTGCATGGATTATAGACCCCTTAATGAGGTCACTATCAAGAATAAGTACCCTCTTCCCTGGACTGACATTCTATTTGATCAACTTACCAGAGCTCAGGTATTCTCCAAGATTGACCTCAGGTCGGGTTATCATCAGATCCGTATCCGACCCGAAGATATACCAAAGACCGCATTCACCAATCGGTATGGACTATTTGAATATTTGGTTATGTCTTTCGGACTGACGAATGCTCCTGCCCACTTCACATATCTGATGAACTCGGTATTTATGCCTGAGTTGGACAAATTTGTGGTGGTATTCATTGAAGATATCTTAATATACTCCAAGAATGAAGAGGAGCATGCTTAGCACTTGCGGATCGTATTGACGCGCTTAAGGGAACACCAATTGTATGCTAAGTTAAGTAAGTGCGTATTCTAGCTGGAGGAGATTCAATTTCTGGGACATGTATTATCTGCCAAAGGGATTGCGGTGGATCCCAGCAAAGTCAAGGATATTTTGGAGTGGAAACCCCCAACCACTGTACATCAAGTCCGAAGTTTCCTTGGGCTGGCTAGTTATTACCGCTGATTCATTCCAGATTTTTCTAAGCTTGTGAAACCAATCACAAGTTTATTGAAGAGTGATATTAAATTCAATTGGTCTTCGAAATGTAATGAAGCTTTTGAGCAGCTAAAAGTATTATTAACCACTGCTCCGGTATTGGCTCAACCGGATATTGAGCTCCGGTATTGGCTCAACCAGATATTGAGCAGCTAAAAGTTTGAAGTACATCTTTTCCCAGTCAGAGCTTAATATGAGACAAACGAGATGGCTCGAGCTGATAAAGGATTATGAATTAGAGATTCACTATCACCCAGGCAAAGCTAATGTAGTGGCAGATGCGTTAAGCCGTAAGGCTTTCTGTCATTGCCTTACCATGAAGCCTTCTAACATTACGATCTGCCAAGAAATGGAGAAGTTGAACCTGGGGATGATTCAGCATGGAACTTCAAATCATTTGAAGCTTGAGTCAGTCATCCTGCAACAAATAATTAACGCACAAAGAAATGATGAGGGAATGAAGCACATTCATGAGAAGATAGAAGCTGGAAAAGCTGACTACTTCCGAAGAGATGATCAAGGTGTTGTATGGTTGAACAACCGCATAGTTGTGCCTAAAAATGATGAGATCCGCCAGCAAATTTTGGATGAAGCACATCTTAGTCGCTATTCTATTCATCCTAGAAGTACTAAGATGTATCATGATCTGAAACAACATTATTGGTGGACAAAGATGAAAATTAAAATCGCACGCTATGTGGCAAGATGTGACACTTGTAGACGTGTTAAGGCCATACACATGAAGGCTGCTGGTCCATTACAATCTCTACCTATCCCTACATGGAAATGGGAAGATATAAGCATGGACTTTATTGTGGGATTACCCAGGACCGCAAAGGGGTATGATTCTATTTGGGTTATAATTGATCGCCTTACAAAAATTGCTCATTTTCTGCCAGTCAAGACATATTACCCCGTCCTCACATATGCGGAACTGTACATTGCTCGCATTCTTAGTTTGCATGGTATTCCGAAGACTATAGTGTCAGATCGTGGACCTCAATTTGTATCCAAATTCTGGGAAGAACTTCACAAATCCTTAGGTACTAAATTGTTCCATAGTTCGGCCTATCATCCTCAAACCAGTGGGTAGACTGAGAGGGTAAATCAAATACTTGAAGATATGTTGCGAGCATGTGTTCTAGAGTTCCCACAGAAATGGGATGATTGTTTACCATTAGCGGAGTTCTCATATAATAATAGCTATCAAGAAAGTATTAAGATGGCACCCTTCGAAGCTTTATATGGATGACGATGTCGTACTCCGTTAAATTGGTCTGAACCAGGTGAAAGAAGCTTCTTCAGACCTGATATGGTAAAGGAGACCGAAGAAAAAGTTCAACGAATAATTCATAATTTGAAAGAAGCTCAGGCTCGTCAGAAGAGTTATGCAGACAAGCGACGACAACCTTTGTACTTTCTAGTTGGAGATTATGTCTACCTGAAAGTTTCACCGATGAAGGGTGTATCACGTTTCGGGGTAAAGGGAAGCTTGCACCCCGGTATATTGGTCCTTTTCCTGTTCTTGAACAATATGGACCAGTTGCATACCGACTCCAGTTACCTGAAACCTTGTCTGCAGTACATAATGTGTTCCACGTGTCTCAATTGAAGAAGTGTCTTCGGGTTCCCGATCGAACCATTGACGTAACGGATGTTGCCCTAGAACTAGACTTGACATATTCCGAGCATCCTATTCGAGTCTTGGGTCAAAAGGACAGAATTACCCGAAGAAAAACTCTCAAGTTTTACAAGATACAGTGGAACCAACATTCAGAAGATGAGGCTACATGGGAAACTCAGGACTTTTTAGAATGGAATTTCCCAGGCTTTTTAGCCTCATGTAACTTGTAAAGTGTGAATACAATTGTTGTAATGAAGGAGTGAACCCCAAACCACCCCTGCCTTGTACCAAGAATAAGGAAATAAAGACATGCCGTGTTTCCTTTTCCATTACTTGCTCTAGGACTTTTAATCTCGGGACGAGATTCTTTTATGGGGGGGAAGGATGTAACACCCCTGGTGTTACTGTTACTAAAATTTGAACATAACATCATAAGCATAGCATATCATGTGTTTGTCACACCTAGAGTGCATTCACTAGGCAAAAATTTCAAACAAGTTGTATTGATGTGGCACTTTGTGAATAAAATCCTAGAGTAGGGTACTCAACCCTAGATTGGGCTATTAGAGCAAACAAGGCTTAAATAAGAGAAAATTTCAACACTCCGTTGAAATAGTCATAAAGTGTCACTATGGATGAACTTAAGTGGTATTCAAACCCTAGGAATATCAAAAACCCTAAATAGAACCCTGGAAAACCCTAGAGTTAAACCCTAGGGGGGCTAAATGCAAAATTAGTGCACTTTTAAGCTAAAGTGCAAAAACCATGAAAGTAAGGTGTCTTAAGTTATATGGTTCATAATTATGAAAATTTGCAACCTAAACCTTGAGTTTTGGACTTATTTGCAAAAGAGCCCCACTCATACTCCAATTGCTTAAGTCTGAAATTGGTGATATTAGCTCAACTTTGGGGCCTTGTAACTTTCAAACCATAAGGGTTTTGCCCTAGGTCACCACATCAATTCTGTAGATCTATCAAAGGAGAACAACTTTGTTTAAGGGATGCAACACTGTTGTTATGAAAAATGTGAAGAAAAATACACCCAAAGATGGGCTGTCAGGCTGTCTGGTGACTGAACCTGGTCTGACAGTGTGATGAGGCAATCTTTGAGCTTAAGTTTGATCATGATCTAGTCATTATTTGGCTATGATTGCTATAGCAAGATTAAAGCTGAATAGTAGAGCAACAACTTCTTTAAAGGAAGATTATCAAGTCATTACATGAAAAATGGAGATTTAAGCCCTGCAAATCAGGCTGTCAGGTCAACTGAAGAAGTTGTGCCATGGTACAGTGAACCGGGGGGGAATTAGGTTCAGAGAACCTCGCCGCCGACGAGCCGCACGTAGATTCGTGCCTTCGCCGCCAATATTCGCGTTCGGATCGACTGGATAACGCTCAGGGTTGAGTAAGTATCATCGCCGTGGATATACTCCGGCCATTAAACTACTCTGGCCACCGTACCGAGTTGCCACGGCTGCTTCAGATGAGCTCGCCGGTGACAACCGCTTCACGGCCTTGCGCCACATAACTAGGCACATTCACCGCATTGTCGTGACACACTTTGGCCATCTGATCATTGTCGGTGGGGGCTACCACGGTAGATGCCACGAATTCCTTGCGCCAGTGACCACCCACTCCTCTGACTGCCGCGCGTCGTCGTCCGATTCAATGGCCACCGCTCTTTTCTTCTATAAATTGAGCGCACGGTCAGGTCCATAGGATAATCACGCACCAAGCCACCAAGTATTGTCTCAAATCGTTCACCAGAGACCGCGAATTTCTTACTTCCCTCAATCCGGTTTCCGCCACCGCAGAGACACCCTCACCGTGGCCAGCTTATTCCAGGTTCGTTCAAGTGCTCTGGTCGATTGTTCTAGCGTCCTTAGGTCCTCCTCAAGCTTCACGACTCCTTTGAATGAACTAGACCACCCTGGGTTGCCGTGAACGCCCGTGTTCTTCCGTTGCCCATGCGGTCACCGTGGCTAGAGCAAACCGGGTAGCCATTTGTGAAATTAAGTGAGGGGAAACCATTGGTAGGTCTTGAATTTGGCTTCGGCCAAAGTAGAACGCTAGTCATTGAGCGAATTGGCTGGTACGCGAGCTCGTCGGAGCTCTGCGCGTCGCCGTCCACCGTCAAGGTCCTCGGAATGTAAAGAATTAGAAGTACAGGGGCTAGTCTGAAAATGTCAGTGACTAAGTTAATAGTGCCGCGACCCCACTTTAGGTTAATCAAGAAGCCAGGGTTGTTTTTGCAAAATTCGACGCGGGCGCCCGCGGGTGCGTTTCTGCTGTTATTGGGCTGACTTGGGCCCGATTCAGTCCAGTACTATTCACACTTTGTCTTTTTCCTTTTCTGCCAGAGCTAAAACAATTCTAGAAAATTGAAGAAAAATCCTAAAAATGTAGGACCAATTTTGCTAGATTCCTAATTTTCCATAGAATTTAATAAAAATAGTCTTAGGATTTTTAATCCAAACAGGAAATTATAGAGTAATTAAAATAGCTCAAGACCTTGCTTCTGGATTTTTAGAAAATAAATAATAAATCCAAAATTCACTAAATTTTTAGGGTAATCTTTAAATAATATTTAGAAGCCTTCGGTAGAGTTTGGTATGATTTGGACCTTGTTTGATACTTAGAAACCAAAACCCTACACCCTGCCCTGTGAACTTCACTATTGACTCCGGAAACCCTAGGTTCTCGGAGAACTGTGAAGGAAAATTGTACTCAAGACTTTAGATAACCAATTTCTATTGTTTTTGCATATTCATGGGCACTACATGAGCATTAATTATTATACTTAGCTATATATAGCAAACGAAGAAGAAGTTGAAGTAGAAGAAGAAGCAAGGACACCACCACCACCACCTGAGGAACATCAGGCAGGCAGTTGTTTCTATTTTGACATCTGCGGGTCCGAGCCTGATTCACCAGTAAAACAAGGCAAGCTCCGGTGCATTTGCTACCTCCTTGATTCTTTTAAAATCTTTCTCACTTGCTTGATGCATTAGGTGATAGGAGTTTGAGTGCTAAAACAATTTCTGCATTTCCTTCCTTGAATTTGATTACCTTCCTTTGAATCCCTATTTTACAAAAGGTTTTTTCCTATGCTTAGTCTTGCTCTATCAAATCAAAATGTTTTGTTTTTACAAAAGATGATGTTGCAAAGTGGGAGGGATGTTTTCAAAAATAAAACTTGATGGTGGATCCATCATGGCCATGATGGGTTCAACATCGGAAAAGATGTACCTCTGCCAGGTACCAAACTTTGGGTTTGAAATGATTAAGCTGAGACCGGGCGGGTGACTTGCACGAGAAGAGAGTCTCGGTGTAGTGTCTCCGTCTGAGTCGATTAAGGACCGTGCCGATGTAGGCTTGATGACCGAGGACCCTTTAACTAGTCACATGCCTCATCATGGGTAAGCTTTGCCTCGGGCAGACTAATACCAGAATAAGATAACAAACAATGGGCATGGAGAGATGGCGAGAGTAGCGTGTACCCTCCGTGGCAAGAGGCTGGACGGTGGTGTATCTGTGCTCTCAGTTGGCGTGAACCTGATCTGGTCTTAAGAACCCCGGTGGCGAGTTGACATATGCAAGGGTTAAGTGCTACATATGTCGTGTGATTGGAGATCCTCAGCTGAGTATAATCGATTTGGATTGCCGTAACTTCGCGGACATGAAGACTTGGTCACTGAGCTATACGTAGAAATCCAGTAAAGATGAAGGGTTGTTAAGAAATTGGCTAGTGCAGGTCAAGTGATTGAACTAGGGTAGAAAGAACTCTAGATACAGGTAATCTTACTTAACATGACAATTAAAATTGGATTTTTAAGGATCCACTTTAGTAAGCATTTCTTCAAACAGAGTCATTGATTATTGATGAGCCTTACCTTGACTCCCTTAAAGCCAGCATATCCTTGAGAGTCTTTTACTTTGTCGGGTAAGTCTTGCGAAAGTACACTTCATACTCAGGGCTTTGTCCCATGTTGTTTTAGGTGAGGAAGCGATAAACTTTTGTTGCTTCTGTTCAAAGGTGGTACCCAAAGATGAGCACCAAGACTAGAGCTGCGGGAGGGAAGGCCCTTCGTTAAAAACTTTTACTACTTATTCGAGAGGAGTTTTTGCATCCCATGGTTTGTAATAATAATACTCTGCACTCGTATATTATGTTCTGGTATGTAAATATTTAACTCTGTCTTACTTTCGAATAAAAGTAAGTTATTGTAACTACTTCCGCACTTCCGCATCTCCGATGATTTGTAATGTCTGCGTGACGGGTAAAACGCTCTTGGGAAGGTAAGGAATTTAGATACCGAGCTTGTCAAGTGATCAGGTGCACCTGCAGGGTTGTCTGAGGTCCGTTGGACAAGGACAACTGTAGGTGGGCCTAATGACTTGGAAGGTTCTGTCACAAAGGACGATCCTTAGTTCATTTTATATTTATCTTTTATTTTGTAACAAGACTTCCGCTATGTAATAAATACTCTGATTATTGTGACATTTATCTCTATACACTCTGTTATTATATATGTTGTCTTCTTGGCGCATGTATGAGATGCACCCAGCTTTGTCCATTAAAGCCCGGGTGTGACAAAATGATTGTTGGTGATTTATTAGAATCATGCGACAACTCTAGATTTGATGTAAACAACCATTTAGACCTCTCAGTATTCTGATTTAGTTCTTTTTTTAAACTAAAATTTATCTATATTTTTCTGGTTGGGAATCAGATCTAGGCACTCAAGTTTTCTCCACTCTAGTATAATTCTCTACCTAGTGTATAAAACATGCATGGCAACAAATATGTAAATTCTCGTACATTTTGGATGAAATAATATCTATCTCTACTATATTAAAACGCTAGTTTTGATGGTCATCCTGTGTCATGTTTCTACAAATACCCCCCTAAAGTTGTACAAATCAACTCGTGTCCCCTTTCCATGAGTGACGCGCCCCTTGCCCCTTTCCACAAAACCCCCTCTCCGCCTCCCTCCCCACACCCAAAATGCTATTTTGAGAGTTGTAAATCTTTCTCCAAAAGATTTCGAATTAAAAATTCCCTTGATATGGACTTCTCACTTTTGAAGTAAAAGTATTTTCTAATAAAAAGGTTTGGATTCCTATATTAACTAAACTTATGGATATAATTATTCAATAAAAGAGGTTATCACCTAAATGATTTTTTTTGTTTGGTTAAACTATACACCATCATACTCTCAAGAGAATTAAAGTTATTGATAAGACCTCACATTCAAAATTATTTATTTATCCTAAACCAAATACATTTTTAATTAATTTTTAATTGAGCACACATTTAAAAATGTTACTTCCCTAAAATGAATGAGTCACTCTTTATTATATGTTCTGAAACATGGAGAAGATAAACTAATATAAACTTAAATATAAAAAGTGTATCCTTTCATTTCATGTTGGATACGTTTTTGGGGTTGTTGCATCCAAACCAAATTTGAATTTTGAAATACAAACTTGAATTGGAAATATATAACTAGAAGGAATAAGAAAAGCAAAAAAGGGAGAAAGCCTATCTTCGGACCAGCTCGGTCCACTACTTCACCGCGATCAACCAGCCCACTTCCTTTATAATCGGCCCGTGATTCCTCGCATTGCTGGCCCGGCTGAAACACACGCCGATTGGTGGACCCCGAGTGTCGGTCACACTTTTCATATTTTAGCGTACAACCATGGTTTCGTTGACATGTGGGACCAGAGCGTCAGCTCTATCATCCCCTCAGGTCTTCAACCAAGCATGTCACGTGCTCGCCTGGGATGCGGAGTTCTCGGCTAGAGATCCTAACCAACCGGTATCTATATACCCAGGAAATTGCACCCCCTTGACAATAGCATCAAATTAGAGGTAGCCAAGATAGAGTAGGCGCAGGGTGCACCTCCGAGGACTGGAGAGCCAAGAAAGCTCGTCGTTGGGATGAAAGAAAAAGGGAGCAGCCGGTTCACCTGGGGCAAGTCATCGTGGGGCTTCTCTAGGGCCCGTGAAGGTCGTCGAAAGTTGTAATCACACGTGAAGCCCCTTGGTGGAATGGAATTGCTCGCTAGAGCATCCACCATGTTGTGAAGCCGCCGCGGGTGGGGCTCAGCTACACCCGCGTGGAAGCATCGAGAGTGGGACGAGATGCTTCTCTGTGTTGCGTGGAAGAAGTCTGAAATGATATCAGGCGAGATCGATGGGTGGGGAGCCGGTAATCGCTCATCGGAGTAACCCAGTCACCAAGAAGTCATCGCGCGCCACGGGTGGAGCTCTCTGTGTCATGGGATCGGGTAAGACCACATCCATGACATTCTATATCACCCGTACATCACGTAGCGTCCGTTCATTCGTGGATTCGAGAACCAGGGTGCTGAGTGCCTTCACTCCGGCGATGGGCCACCGCAAGAAGGGGCAGCGCTGCCGATGCATGGAGTCGGGTGGGGGAAGATGTCCCCTAGCCGTTGTGTTATAGATGTGTGGCCCAGATTATAGCATGCATACCCTTTTGGCTTGAGCTCGTCTCAGTCGTAGATATGGTAGTGTACGCGTAAGATTTGGCCTCGGGTGTTTTAAATCTAGGCAGTCGATTGAGAATCTGACAGCCAGCGCAGCGCACACCCTTCGCGATGTAATTTGCGCCTTAGATCAGAGATTGGGCGGCTCCAATCGATTCTACGTTAAAGTCGTCGTGGTAGTTATGCTAAAGAGCCCTCGAGTATAGAAAGAATTAACCCACAGTCACACCTAATAGAAAGAGTATAACAAATCAATCCTGATTTTTGTACAGGTGACCCTGGACTTTTGTAAAATATGAGCCGTCGTCCGAGGAATTTGGAAATAAAACCATAATTTATTTTTAATGTGAAGAATAATTCCATAAAATTGTAAAATCCATACCTTTCTCGCTTTAACTCTGATTTGAATCGTTCCAATTGTGATAGCTTCGTAATTAAATTCCCTACGCATTAACAACATTATTTTATCATATACCATGTTTTCAAAAATGACTAGCTAACTTGTCTAACATATGTTTATTAAAGTAACTCCCCTAATCTAAGTTAATGTAGCATTTTAATTTGGTCCATTTATAACTTGACTAAAATATAATTTATAATCAAGTTATAACTTAGATTAAAGTTAAATTAGCTATGTCTTTGTAAACTTTTCTCACATGGTTTATGTTAATCAACATAGAATATAGTTTTATTGTTTCATCACCTAAGACTTCAGAAAACTATATCTTTTCAACCATAACTCCGATTTTAGTGAGTCTCGAACCTACGATCTCGTAGCAGTGTGTAGAATGTTCTTATATAGTTTGTTCATATGCTTTGGTGTAATGTTACCATACCCATTATTTGCTTGATGGTATGTATTTCTACGCATAGAAGCGAGGTGACGAGAAATCTGGAGACCAACTTGGTGGAGTACCTGGAGTTGCACCAAAAAGGCAAGTTGTGCCCTTAATCACTCTTCTTTACCTAGTAATGTTCCTGTTAATCACTGTGACATGCTTAGATTAATTTGATGGGACCTAATAGGTTACCCTAGTTCTGTTTATCCCACACCTTGCAAACAAATGAACTATTGGGTAGACTTGCTATTGCTCTACCTGGTTTTAGGATTAATGTTATAATGAACTATGATCATGTGCCACTATTATTGTTGATTTAATTATTGTTCATGATAAGACTATTGTGTTAATTGGAACATGGAGCTTAACTTGAGATAACAGTGCTACCACAAGGGTGGAATGGGACACCCTTGCCTGACTAATTAAGAAAGTTAGTGTGAGTTAATCCTTTCCTGAAAGGGCAAGCAGGGTGGAGTGCAAGTATAGGGACGTCCTTGGGTCGGACTATCTGTAAAGATTTTCAGACGAGGGATTCCTATATTGCTTTCGTCCCGGAATTCGTAGCGCGTTCTCTCATCTAGTGGGACTTTGTAAAGCCCTCGCAGTGGATCCCTAGCCATTCACCTTGGGAGTGTCTAAGGGTCTTGCAAACCCTGGCTAAACGGGAAACACATCTTGTGGGTAAAGATGTCCAACCTATGCAGAGTGTAAAACTGGTATATCAGTCGTGCTCATAGTCAAGAGCGACCCAGGACTCTCGCATGATTAACTTATGGAATTAAACTTAATTTGTCATATGCATTGCATTGTTGGATTTATTATTAATTGTGATCTCTTATTTAATTGGGTTGGTATCTACTTATACTTAGTAATTGCTAATAAAACATTGACCAACTTTAAAAGCAATGCTAAGCTTTAACCATCTTCTTCGGTAAGCCTTACACTTCACATGAGCCACCACCGTAAGTGAGCTCATGCACATTATTCCTCACAACTTGTTGAGCAATGAACGTATGTGAGCTCACCCTTGTTGTACTCACCCCAGGTCAAGAACATATACCGCAAGATAAGGAGCATGAAGGATGTCGCAATGAGTTCGTGAGAGGTCTAGGCCATCGTCTCTCATTCAACTATGGTTGCGAGGATCGTTGTCTTCATATGATGTAATTAGTTAGCTAAGTCCTATTATATAGTAAAGATGTGACATTCGTTTCTGTACCATTAGTCATCATATGTGTGAGACTTGATCTTAGCACATATTAGATTCGCGCACAGGTTTGCCCTTAAATCCGGGTGACACTTTCTTTCCTTGTCCCTATAATCAGCATTGTTTTTTGCAAAGCCCCCTGCACAACTATGGTGAATCCTGACAAAGGAAGAGTGGTTGCAAGCAACCGCCCTGACAGGTATTTTGTTATTTTGCTCATCGAATTCATTGGCTGTCTAATTTCTGCTTACCTAATTCCTGCACAGTTGAATTCATTAATTGTCAAATATTTGCACCATCCACTTTATTTTACTCATTCAGTAGAGTAGGGAATATGTGCATCTGAAACTGTTTACCTGATTTCTGATTCTGTAGTTTGCTTTGTCCATAGCCAAACAACAAGTATTATCTGCTTTCAACTTATTTTACAAAATTACTAAACCTAAATGCTGAAATTTAGTTCCATTTATCTGTCATACTGCCTCCTCCTTGCTTCTCCATGCATTTTGTCAGCGCGCCTAAGAATTTTTTCACTGATAGGAGCCTTTGGTAGCCCCCATTGGGTATGTACTGCATTGTAGGATATTCATTTGGTTCAGTTTTTCGCCCCCTCCCTGCTTCTCCATGCATTTTATCATCATGCCTATGCATTTTTCACTGATAGGAGCCTTTGGTAGTCCCCATTGGGTATGTACTGCATTGTAGGATATTCAGAAGATTCAGTTTTTTGTAGTTTACATTTGGGTTGCTGAGTGATAAAGTTCATGTAGGCTGTGTGGTTTGTGCATGTGGACTGCTAATTTCTGTTCTGTTTCTTTTGCAGACAATCATTGAGTGCGTGGAAATTTCTTGCATCGGCGAGCTGCCCCCCAACTCATTTAGATCTGAGGTCAATGTACCTGAAAAGTTGCAATGGTTTTACTTAAAAGCAATCCACCATATACGTCTTCGTTTCTTAAGTTGTTGAGTGATAAAGTTCATGTGGGTTGTGTGGTTTGTGCATGTGGACTGCTGATTTCTATTATGTTCTGTTTCTTTTGCAGATGATCATTGAGTGTTCTGAAAAGTCGTGATTGTAGGCTCGCTCGTGTGTATATACACGATTTCGTTGTCCGAGAATCTTGAAGGTCTCGAGTTCATACCAAGCATGCATAGATAACATACAAGTCTTATAGTCCATTTAGAACTGTCCACTTGTTTTTAGCTAAATTAATACAATTTTATAGACTCTGTTTTAGAAAAAGATGAAGCTACAAGGGTGTAACCGTAGATGACACTGTTTTGGTACTGTTTACGGAGTGAAGTTTGAAATAGGGCATGAGATAGAGGATTGGATATGGGATCTAATGGAGATAGCCTAAGCACTAAGTGCAGGTCCATACAGTTGTAGGAATGCTCTCTTGTGCTGCTCAATCTAAGTGGCTCCACTACTAGCTAGTGTAAGAGCATGTTTGGTTTTCATCTATGATGAATAAGAGCATGTTTGGTTTTTGTAATTCTTAGAATTCAAAAAAAATCTCATAAAGAACCAAACACATTGGATATTATGCCTAGGGTAGTGTGCTTGTATGTAAAATTTGTAGAATCCACCTCCAGCTACATTCTAGGTCCACACGATGCGCAAGACATTGAGCTTTGATCGGCTGTCCGATCGCCCTTGCCCCTAGCACCTTCAGTCTTATTAGTCTTCTTGTCTGGAGCCTTTTGAGCGACCACTCCTTGTGACAGCTTTGTCGTGTGAGGATCGCCAATGATGATGCCCTTTCCTTTGTCCTTATCGGACATTTTAGGCCGAACCAAGACTTTTTTATTTGTTAGTTCTATTATATTGACAGAAAATGGTTGTGTGTTCACTTGCATCTCCTGAAAACTTAACATGCCCTCATTTATGGCTGATTGTATCTGTCAACGAAAAACATTACAATCATTGGTGGCATGATAAAAAGATTTATGCCACTTGCAGTAAGCACGTCTCTTTAATTCATCTAAAGGATGAAGAGTATGAGTACCTTTAATGTTGCCATTTTTTACTAGTTCGTCAAATATTTTATCACACTTGGCAATTAAAAGTAAATTTAACTTCTTCTTGCTGATTCTTTTGAATCGACTGTAAAGAAGAACAAAGTGAAGAATTAGGCTTTGTTGGCCAAACAAGTTCAGCAGTACATATATCTGTGGATTCATCATCCAAATTATCATGGTCCATGTAACACGCTGAATTTAGGGATATAAAATTTCTTTTTTAATATCCACCAAATTCTGGTGTTACCATCTCCTTTCCTTGTTTCTCTTCTCTTTTTTCTAAATAATGGAGAGTTATTTTGTTTTACATATAAATGTTAAGCCTAGTAAAAATAAAACCATAGAGGTGCTTTGATTGTTGCATTCATGTGGTCGCATAGTGTTTATGAGTGCAAAATTCTTCAAAATATGTCGGTTTATGTCACACCCGGTTTCAGAAGGCAAACCGAATGCGAACTATGTACGTGCCAGGATCAGAATTCACGTACAGAGCGATTACATAAATGAACATCATCGCACAATGCTTCAAATAACAATAAAGAGTAATTAATAATATTAAAGACTAGAGTCATTTACATAATATAAATCAAAGTGCACATAATAGAAACGTAGCCAACGTAAATTAACCCACCACAGGCAGCTGACTGGGGGAGGTCGCTAGCCTAATCCTCGAACTCGTCGAAGTCCTGGAACTCCTGGAGATCCGCCTCGACGCCTTCTTCTTTACCTGAGCATAGATTGCACCAAAGGCAACCTGGTGTTTTGTGAAAGCAAGGGTGAGTACACATCAACGTACTCAGCAAATGTCCCGTTTGGCTGAAGTGGACTAGCTTTATGTGGGGTTAAGGTCAAAGCAGTTGCTTTTAGTTAGTCAGGTATTTATTATTAGTGGAAGCCAAGTTTTAGTAATAACCAACCCGTGAACCATTTCCTCATCAAGGAACATCATCATCATAGTCGAACCAAAACCATAAATATAACCATTGTATCTCAGATCATATGTATCTCTAATGAGAGAGGATCCCAAGGCTGCTCTTAACCGTGAGCACGGCTGATATATCAGTTTCCTTACCTCTGCAGAGGTCGCACACTTTACCCATGAGCCGTGATTCCCATTTTGCCTGGGGATCATGACTCCCCATTGATCACTTCCTAGGTGGTCCGGCAGGGTATCACTACGTAGCTTTTACAAAGATTCCCTAGAGGTCATAGCCGCCCGTTAGGTTTCTCCAGTTTGATAAACACAGTACCCCTCCCCGCAGGAGGGTGACTAACAAAAGCAAATTGAAAGAACCTCGGCACCCAACCTCGGCAGAGCAAGCACTGTGCCTGGACCCCATTGACGGCACGACGGCAAAGCAACTACACCTCTAGTTCCTCTAATTAATTAGCTAAGGGCATCCCATTTCACCCTCATGGTTGCACTGTTATCCCGGGTGGTCTCTCAACGAACAGGTCCTTACGGAGAGGTACTCGGGAAACAGCCCGAGTCCCCTAAATGCCACAAGTATATCATCATATCCAGAATAAAACCATAGTATCATCATTGTATCTCATCATGTTCATTGATTAAAGTAAAGCGCTAGCATGTAGCTAACCATAGTAACCCAAAAGGTAAATCAAGGACCAGGTAAATAGAAAGCTAGTAAATCCTTAGGTTGTTCATAGTATGCGGGACAGTGTATTATAAAGTAAATGGGACATAATGGGTCAGAGGACACTTGCCTTCACCAAACAGATGCTCAGGGTCTTCAACCTTTCAGAACTCGAAGAACTTGATCTCGGAACCAGTGGTTCACCAAATCTTGATCGTCGATTCCTCGAAGCTCAGGAACAGATCGCAATCATTCGCGATGCACAACAAATACAAACAGGCACAAGCAAACATATACTTGCATAAGAACATTACACCATACAAGATAAAATATTATCAAAACGAGCATTATAAAAATATAGAGCGCTTCTATGGTTACGCGGGGATAAGGAGCGCGACGGTCGAGGCTACGGTCGAGAAGTTATAACGTTTACACTGAACGAGTATTAATTAGAATATTAGTTTGACATAATTATAATTACATGAATTGACATTATCATATCAAATATAAATTAAAACTACTACCTAGCTTTGACTAACTTACTAGTGGACGATTAAAGAAATAGTTAATTAATTGACATGAGTCATTATAATCGAACGGTTTAATATCGCGTGCGGACAGCGCGCAACACGTGCGAGCGACGCGCGACACGCGAAACAGCACGTGCGACATACGCGAACGACGCGTGAACAGCGCGACGCCGCGCACAACACGCGTGAACAACGTGCACGACACACGCGAAGGGGCACACGGACAGCGTGCACGACAACGCGTGACCATGTGCGATTGACGCGTGACGACGTGCGCGAACAACACATATTTAAGTTAATATAAACCATGTTAATGTTTATTATAAGAGCCCAAGTTGAATACTACATATTTAATCTAATTGGGAAATAAATATTAGTTGAGAAAACCTTAAGTTAATTATCTAAAACATGTGACCTGACGAATTAACGTTATTAACATGAGTGATTATAAATGAAAACAATTTATTATGGCACGCAGACACCGCGTGACACATGTGATCGACACACGAGACCAGCACATGACAACGCGTGCGAACAGCACGCGTGACACGCGTGAACGACACGTGACGACACACGTGACAACACGCGAAACAGCACGCGGCACGCGAAACAACGCACACGACAACGCGTGACACGCGTGAGTCAACGCGACTACACGCACGAACACCACGATGACGCGCAAACGATGCCACACGCAAACACAGCGAACAAATAATTAATTAAAATTATTTAAGCTGGTATTAATCATGTTAATTAACATTTATATTTACAAAAGCACGGATTAAAACTATAGACTCGTTCTAATTGAATTGTTATTTTAAATAACCAACAACTAAACAATAATTGACTAATTAGCGCGAGCGACAATAACGAAAATAATTAAATAACATGCGGACAGCGCGCGAGACGCACGCGATCAACAAGAGACGATGACGAGCTCTACACATGCGAACAACGCGTAGACAGTGCGACGACGCGCACGACGCACGAGAGCCGCTAACAGACATCGTGTTTATACTAAACACTTATTAATTAAAATGTTTGAATAGACATTAATCACATTAACTTGTATTTATAAAACGCTAATAAAATTATAAAATTAGTTCTATTTGAATTGTTATTCTGAAATATCGGATGAACACATAATTCACTAATTAATTAAAACTTGTGTCGTGACAAAATAATGTTTCTAGTGTGTAAACGACATTACTACGAAGCTATGACAATTGAACGGATCTACGACGTACAAGGTATCGATAATTAATAATCTATGGAATTAAAGAAGCATGGCACATTAAAATTAGCTGCAAACAAGGCTACATGGTGGGCCACATGGAACACACGCGGAAAGGATCACATGACCACATGAATCCCCATCTCCCACGATTCACGGACGCACACATGGATGGGGCAGAAACTGCCATGCAGCCACCATGGCTTTGGCCATGGGATAGGCTCGTGCCACACCTGGCGAGGCTGCAAGTCGGCCGGTTGCAAGGCGGAGCTCGGCCGCACGCCAGGCTGGCCTTCTGGCTGCGCTACAGGAGCACGGAGTCGCTGGGGCTGGCCACCGTGCGCGCCACGCTGCCTGCACGATCGCTCTTGGAGGGGTTCCGTCGAGCACACGGGCACGCGTGGGGGTAGGGCGCAGGGGAGGACAGCCATGGCCATGAGGGATGGGAAGGCAAGGCACACGCGAGGGGCTTCACTAGGAGGAGACGAACTGCCCGGCAGGGGGCAGAGAGGGCTGCTCAACATACTGCTAGAAGGAAGGAAAATAGAGGGGAGAGAACTCACTTGTGATGACGGCGACGATTCTTTGCACACGGTGGCGAGATCGACATGTACTCCGGCGGCCGGCGCATAGGCTGAGAGGGCCGAGCACGGCCAGGATGTGGCCATGGTAGGAGGCATCGGCCATGGAGAGCAGGGAGGGAAGGCCGTGCGTGCTGCTGGATGGAGAGGACCGAGGGAGGTCGACGCCATGTGCTGAACGCAAAAGCTGAGAGGATTAGCGGCGTGGGAGATCGTGGGCATGTGAGGTAGTTTCCTGTGGCTCGGCTGGATGGGTTTATGAGGAAGAAACGAGCTGACACGTGGGCCACGGTGGGTAGTGGACTGGACAAACGTGTCCGTGCGCGCACAGCTGCAGCGGTCGCTGGGCCAGGTGCGCGAGAGGCGAGCACGGGCGCCGCGCGCTGGGCCGTGGGGAGCAGGAATGGACCGGTTTTTCTTTTATTTTCTCTATTTCTTGCACTTGTTTTTTATATTCTATTTTATGCTATTTTATTTTGAATTTAACTTCAAACACAAATTTGCGGACTACGTGAATGCACAACTAGAATAAATCAACATAAAAAAAATAAAAGATGATCCAGCATGTCGTGCAACAATCATGACCCTTTTTGGGTTTTATGTTACTAGTCTTACAATTATATAAAACAAAATAACTCTCCACGGTTTAGAACAAAGATAAGGAAAGCAGAGAAATGAGAGAGTAACACCTGAATTTGGTGGGTATTAGAAAAGAAATTTTATACCCCCAAATTTAGGGCGTTACAAATCTAACCCCCTTAACAGAATCTCGCCCTCGAGATTCAAGAAGAGGCTAGCAAGAAAAAGAGATTGATTCATTGGTTTTTCATAGCTTCTTCTGACTCAACTTTGACTCTGGCAACTTTAACTTGTGGACTGATTGCTTTGACCTTCAGATACTTGAGACCGATCAATGCAATTCTTGAGGATCTCTTGGACCTGTGGGTTAGGACCCACACACGCTTTCCCTGCGCCACTATGATCTTATTGGTTGATGTTGATCGCATTGTCTTCATTTTGGTTAGCAGCTAACCCCCTTAACAGGAGCATTGATACGCACTTGGTGAAGATGCAGTCGATTCTGATCTTGACTAATTTGGAGGAGTTGGAGATTGCCAAATGGACAGGTGCAAGAGGAAAGAATAGCGAGAAAAGGTAAGTATAGACAGATTAGAGAGAGCAAGGGGAGAACCCATCTAATTAACTCTATGGCACTCACCTAGTAAACAGATGCCATTGCGGACCAAGGGCCACAACACATCAACACTCATTCCAAAGAAGCAAATCAGTCATAGCAGAAGGACAAACATCATGAGCACACAACAACAAACATCTCGTTGCTACACGTTAATGTTAAATTGATGGTGATCTTTCCTTAAAAAGGGAAAATACTCTAATGCCAACAAAGGCAAGGGGAATAATAAGACATGGAGGATAGGGGCATGGGCATAATAAAGGATGGAGCTAAAGCAATGATTGTAACCGACAAGGGAGAGAATGCAACCAAGGTCAGGATAGGTAAAACACCGTTCTCAAATCGAGATGGGAAAGATGATATTTCAAAAGGTGGGCATAAGATAAGCATCATGAAAAGATCTAGAGATTACAAAGGTAAGGGAGGTAACAGGAAAAAGCCCACCAAAAGATCGAGTTAAGGCAAGACTTGCAACGCGACAGAAGAAAAGGGAACAAACAAGAGCGGGATGGGTAAGGCAACACTCTTGAACTGAAATGGGATAGACAACTTTAAAATGCAGGTATATGATAAGCATCAAGGTAAAGATGGAGGGATGACAACGGTTAAGGTGATAACGGACAAACACACAACAAGGGGTGTATCTTAAACAAAACTTGCAAGGTGTCAAAGAAGGAAGAGCAGTCAATGATGAAGTAGGTGAGGCATTATCCTCGAACAGGGATGAAAATTAGTAGGCTTTGAATGGTAGGTTCAAGGTAAGCATGAAGATATGGGTATAGATATTACAAGGGTTTAAAGGTGGTAACGGACAAGGATGTAGAAGAGGGGGTAAATCAGCATAAGAACATAAGATATAAGTGCCATAAAGGATGGAGTTGGGACAGGACCTGCAAATGGAAAAAGAGAGGGTACGTCCAAGGGTCATACAGGTAAACTTCCACTCTCAAATTGAGGTGGAAGAGATGGGATTTTTAAAGACTAGGACTAAAGAGGAGTACCAAGGCAAGATCGATGGATGACAAGGTGATGGTTATAGCAAATAAATACACATTTAATGATGGAATTAAGACAAAACTTGTAAGGCAACAAGGAGTGAAAAGAAATCAAGGAAGAGATGGGCAACTCACAATTCTCAAACTGGGTTGAAAGAAAGGGGAGGCTTCTAACGGATAAGTTCAAGGTAAGCGTTTAAGTAGAAGACATAAATATCGCAAGGGTCAAAGGCGATGACACACAAGGGTATGAGAGAAAAGGTGAAGGCATTGAATAGACAGTGGTATGAGTACAACAAAGAACGGGGTTCACGTCCAGGCTTTCATGCGATAAAGAAGAGGATATAGCCAATGGTGAGGTAAGTAAAACACCGCTCCCAAATTGGGATAGGAGATTGGAGATTTTAGAGAATGGACAGAGTGTAATCACCAAGGTAAGATCGAGAGATGTGAAAGGTAAAGGTAATACCCAACTGAAGCACAACCAAGGATGGAGTTAAAAACTCGCAAGCAACAAGGAAGAGGATACGATCAATGGAAAATAGGTAAAATACAAATATAAAATTGAGATGGAAGAGAGAAGGTTTTAAAGGACAAGTATAAGATAAACATTAAGGTAAGGTATAGAGGTAATAAGGGTAAAGGTGATAATGATGAAAAGTATAACAATGGATAGAGTTAAGGCAAGACTGACAAAGTGGAGAAAACAAGCAAGGGTAAGATAGGTAAGGTTCCAACAAAATGGTTGAAGTAAAGAAAATTAATTACCAAGTGGAGTTACAAGGAGACAACGAGATCACCAAGGATATGCAAAGTAAAATGACCGCTCATGCATCATTAAGAAACAAGGGTGGTCAAGATCATGTAAGTTGAAATGTCTTAAACAAATATTGGGGTATGAAAAAAAATAAAAAAAATACGAGAGTATGCAAGACTCTAAGGACACAAGTATACTAAAACCAATGAAATAGAAATTGTTGAAAGATAATGACCTAACAACAGAATAGGAAAGGGTCCTAGAAGATAGGAAGGTCATGGTCATATAAACTGAAATGTTTAAGTAGGCAGTAAAAATTTAGAGGTGAGTATTTGAAACAAGAGAATCGAAGAATTCAGGGATACGAGTATGTCAATACCGAAGGACTAGAGTTTGCCAGATGGTAACAAATTTAGTGACGAAAAAGGAAAGAATCCCAAAAGACAAGAAGGTTATGGTCAAGGGCATCCATAAAGATGTCGCAAGCACAAGAGTGAGATCAGATCTAATAGATAAAGAGAAGTATAGACCATACTAGAATAAAATACTTTTGGCAAGGGGCATATAGGAGCACAACATCGAATTAGTCGAGGTGACTAATATTTTGAAGCAGCATCAAGGATGAGGTGAAGTAGTAATCAATAAGTCCTTAAAGCGGCCAATGCTACTCTAGGCTAGAGGCCCTACAGTCAGCATGGCTTTGATACCACTTATGTCACACCCGGTTTCAGAAGGCAAACCGAATGCGAACTATGTACGTGCCAGGATCAGAATTCACGTACAGAGCGATTACATAAATGAACATCATCGCACAATGCTTCGAATAACAATAAAGAGTAATTAATAATATTAAAGACTAGAGTCATTTACATAATATAAATCAAAGTGCACATAATAGAAACGTAGCCAACGTAAATTAACCCACCACAGGCAGCTGACTGGGGGAGGTCGCTAGCCTAATCCTCGAACTCGTCGAAGTCCTGGAACTCCTGGAGATCCGCCTCGACGCCTTCTTCTTTACCTGAGCATAGATTGCACCAAAGGCAACCTGGTGTTTTGTGAAAGCAAGGGTGAGTACACATCAACGTACTCAGCAAATGTCCCGTTTGGCTGAAGTGGACTAGCTTTATGTGGGGTTAAGGTCAAAGCAGTTGCTTTTAGTTAGTCAGGTATTTATTATTAGTGGAAGCCAAGTTTTAGTAATAACCAACCCGTGAACCATTTCCTCATCGAGGAACATCATCATCATAGTCGAACCAAAACCATAAATATAACCATTGTATCTCAGATCATATGTCTCTCTAATGAGAGAGGATCCCAAGGCTGCTCTTAATCGTGAGCACGGCTGATATATCAGTTTCCTTACCTCTGCAGAGGTCGCACACTTTACCCATGAGCCGTGATTCCCATTTTGCCTGGGGATCATGACTCCCCATTGATCACTTCCTAGGTGGTCCGGCAGGGTATCACTACGTAGCTTTTACAAAGATTCCCTAGAGGTCATAGCCGCCCGTTAGGTTTCTCCAGTTTGATAAACACAGTACCCCTCCCCGCAGGAGGGTGACTAACAAAAGCAAATTGAAAGAACCTCGGCACCCAACCTCGGCAGAGCAAGCACTGTGCCTGGACCCCATTGACGGCACGACGGCAAAGCAACTACACCTCTAGTTCCTCTAATTAATTAGCTAAGGGCGTCCCATTTCACCCTCATGGTTGCACTGTTATCCCGGGTGGTCTCTCAACGAACAGGTCCTTACGGAGAGGTACTCGGGAAACAGCCCGAGTCCCCTAAATGCCACAAGTATATCATCATATCCAGAATAAAACCATAGTATCATCATTGTATCTCATCATGTTCATTGATTAAAGTAAAGCGCTAGCATGTAGCTAACCATAGTAACCCAAAAGGTAAATCAAGGACCAGGTAAATAGAAAGCTAGTAAATCCTTAGGTTGTTCATAGTATGCGGGACAGTGTATTATAAAGTAAATGGGACATAATGGGTCAGAGGACACTTGCCTTCACCAAACAGATGCTCAGGGTCTTCAACCTTTCAGAACTCGAAGAGCTTGATCTCGGAACCAGTGGTTCACCAAATCTTGATCGTCGATTCCTCGAAGCTCAGGAACAGATCGCAATCTATTCGCGATGCACAACAAATACAAACAGGCACAAGCAAACATATACTTGCATAAGAACAGTACACCATACAAGATAAAATATTATCAAAACGAGCATTATAAAAATATAGAGCGCTTCTATGGTTATGCGGGGATAAGGAGCGCGACGGTCGAGGCTACGGTCGAGAAGTTATAACGTTTACACTGAACGAGTATTAATTAGAATATTAGTTTGACATAATTATAATTACATGAATTGACATTATCATATCAAATATAAATTAAAACTACTACCTAGCTTTGACTAACTTACTAGTGGACGATTAAAGAAATAGTTAATTAATTGACATGAGTCATTATAATCGAACGGTTTAATATCGCGTGCGGACAGTGCGCAACACGTGCGAGCGACGAGCGACACGCGAAACAGCACGTGCGACATACGCGAACGACGCGTGAACAGTGCGACGCCGCGCACAACACGCGTGAACAACATGCACGACACACGCGAAGGGGCACACGGACAGCGTGCACGACAACGCGTGACCATGTGCGATTGACGCGTGACGACGTGCGCGAACAACACGTATTTAAGTTAATATAAACCATGTTAATGTTTATTATAAGAGCCCAAGTTGAATACTACATATTTAATCTAATTGGGAAATAAATATTAGTTGAGCAAACCTTAAGTTAATTATCTAAAACATGTGACCTGACGAATTAACGTTATTAACATGAGTGATTATAAACGAAAACAATTTATTATGGCACGCAGACACCGCGTGACACATGTGATCGACACACGAGACCAGCACATGACAACGCGTGCGAACAGCACGCGTGACACGCGTGAACGACACGTGACGACACACGTGACAACACGCGAAACAGCACGCGGCACGCGAAACAACGCACACGACAACGCGTGACACGCGTGAGTCAACGCGACTACACGCACGAACACCACGATGACGCGCAAACGATGCCACACGCAAACACAGCGAACAAATAATTAATTAAAATTATTTAAGCTGGTATTAATCATGTTAATTAACATTTATATTTACAAAAGCACGGATTAAAACTATAGACTCGTTCTAATTGAATTGTTATTTTAAATAACCAACAACTAAACAATAATTGACTAATTAGCGCGAGCGACAATAACGAAAATAATTAAATAACATGCGGGCAGCGCGCGAGACGCACGCGATCAACAAGAGACGATGACGAGCTCTACACATGCGAACAACGCGTAGACAGTGCGACGACGCGCACGACTTACGAGAGCCGCTAACAGACATCGTGTTTATACTAAACACTTATTAATTAAAATGTTTGAATAGGCATTAATCACATTAACTTGTATTTATAAAACGCTAATAAAATTATAAAATTAGTTCTATTTGAATTGTTATTCTGAAATATCGGATGAACACATAATTCACTAATTAATTAAAACTTGTGTCGTGACAAAATAATGTTTCTAGTGTGTAAACGACATTACTACGAAGCTATCACAATTGAACGGATCTACGACGTACAAGGTATCGATAATTAATAATCTATGGAATTAAAGAAGCATGGCACATTAAAATTAGCTGCAAACAAGGCTACATGGTGGGCCACATGGAACACACGCGGAAAGGATCACATGACCACATGAATCCCCATCTCCCACGATTCACGGATGCACACATGGATGGGGCAGAAACTGCCATGCAGCCACCATGGCTTTGGCCATGGGATAGGCTCGTGCCACACCTGGCGAGGCTGCAAGTCGGCCGGTTGCAAGGCGGAGCTCGGCCGCACGCCAGGCTGGCCTTCTGGCTGCGCTACAGGAGCCCGGAGTCGCTGGGGCTGGCCACCGTGCGCGCCACGCTGCCTGCACGATCGCTCTTGGAGGGGTTCCGTCGAGCACACGGGCACGCGTGGGGGTAGGGCGCAGGGGAGGACAGCCATGGCCATGAGGGATGGGAAGGCAAGGCACACGCGAGGGGCTTCACTAGGAGGAGACGAACTGCCCGGCAGGGGGCAGAGAGGGCTGCTCAACATACTGCTAGAAGGAAGGAAAATAGAGGGGAGAGAACTCACTTGTGATGACGGCGACGATTCTTTGCACACGGTGGCGAGATCGACATGTACTCCGGCGGCCGGCGCATAGGCTGAGAGGGCCGAGCACGGCCAGGATGTGGCCATGGTAGGAGGCATCGGCCATGGAGAGCAGGGAGGGAAGGCCGTGCGTGCTGCTGGATGGAGAGGACCGAGGGAGGTCGACGCCATGTGCTGAACGCAAAAGCTGAGAGGATTAGCGGCGTGGGAGATCGTGGGCATGTGAGGTAGTTTCCTGTGGCTCGGCTGGATGGGTTTATGAGGAAGAAACGAGCTGACACGTGGGCCACGGTGGGTAGTGGACTGGACAAACGTGTCCGTGCGCGCACAGCTGCAGCGGTCGCTGGGCCAGGTGCGCGAGAGGCGAGCACGGGCGCCGCGCGCTGGGCCGTGGGGAGCAGGAATGGACCGGTTTTTTCTTTTATTTTCTCTATTTCTTGCACTTGTTTTTTATATTCTATTTTATGCTATTTTATTTTGAATTTAACTTCAAACACAAATTTGCGGACTACGTGAATGCACAACTAGAATAAATCAACATAAAAAAAATAAAAGATGATCCAGCATGTCGTGCAACAATCATGACCCTTTTTGGGTTTTATGTTACTAGTCTTACAATTATATAAAACAAAATAACTCTCCACGGTTTAGAACAAAGATAAGGAAAGCAGAGAAATGAGAGAGTAACACCTGAATTTGGTGGGTATTAGAAAAGAAATTTTATACCCCCAAATTTAGGGCGTTACAGTTTATCTCGAGGATGTTTCTTGGATTTTTTTTGGAACCTTCAAAAATGTGAATTTTAAATTTTCTGATATTATTTTAATCTCTAAAATTTAGTAGTTGCAAAAACCGAAATATTCTAAAAACTTGATTGTAAATTATATATATATATTCCTCTCATCGAACCAGTTTCGGATCTCATGTCCTTTTCGTGAGATCGCCAAACCGTCTCTCCACTTCGCGAACGGTGTGTCGCCCACATCTATCCCCTGCCCCCCGTCTACCCCTGTTTACCTCAGCCATCTACCCCCATCAACTACCTTGCCTCGCTTCATCGCGCAACATGACGTGCGTCATCGGTGCAACCATCTCCTCACGCCCTCCGCTATATATTTGCACACCCCTGCACCTGCTACCATCATCGTCGGTGCTACTGTGAACTTCACCCTCTCTTATTCCCTGCGCTCAGTCTCCTTCTCCCTACCCTCGTCGCGTCGCGCGTTGCAACCATGCCTCGCTAGTTGCTCTGTGCTGTCATGACCATGCACGACCTCGCTACCTGTAATACCCAATTTGTAATAGATAATAAAAGAGGAGAAAAGTTATTTTCCTATATTTTATGTTTGTGTTGAATCTACTTATCATCACATGTGAACACCATATTAAAAAAACAAATAATTAATAAAAGAATATATGCCATTAAATTATGCATCATGCTGGATATATTTTTGTGTGTGCATATTATGACAAAATAAAATAATGTGACAAGAAAAATAGTAAAGTCCAAAGTGGAATTTAAAATCTAAAAGAAAATTCTAGAATGTAGAAGAGAGAGGAAAGCAAATATTATGTGGATAAAAAAAATATAATAATAAATAAGTAAATAAAAATACATTATTCCTACAATAAGGTGAATTTATATAATGGACTCATAGGTGAATCTCATAACCAAATTCAAATTCAACTTTGAATTCTAAAAACAAAAAGGAAAAGAAAGAAAAACAAAAGAAAAATGAGAGGATGGCGTATTGGGCTCGAGACACCTATTTCGGCCCACCAGAAGCAAACCCTGCGCGACCCATTCCCTTTTTCACGCGCGGCCTGCTCCCATCCCCGCGCCTCGGCACTGACGGGCGGGCCCGTAACGTCAGGCGCGCCACTTCTTATCTACTCGCGCCTCGCACTCCCAGGCGGGTGGAGCCCACAGGTCAGCTACACTACGCGCACGCCACATTTAGTGCTATCACCGACTGGTGGACCCCTTGTGTCATCCCGGTCGTGGACCTAATCTCAGGAACGCCGCGCGCACAGTTGGTCGTGTCCGCGATTCCAGCACAAAATCCGTTGTAGACTTCAACGAACTTCCACGTAACCATCGTCGGGGGCTCCGGGCTATAAGAATCGTGAGTTCGCAGCTCCAGAACCGCCCTTGCGCACAGCTCTCGCGGCACTCCAAATTCCATCGCCGTGCTTGGAGGGGAAGGGAGAGCACGCTCCTCGGGTTGCCGGCTCGGACCGCGTTTCGCCGTCTGGGTTCGCCGTGGTGGTCCACCCGGGTGTAGCGGGTCGACTTATAGCAACGCGGGGCGGAGTCAACCAAACCGTGGCCACCGTCCGATTCAGATTATGCGCTCGCGATTAGTTGAAGGATACCGCTTCGGTCGGGGCCAATCTGGGCCGTCGATCTCGAGTTGGTCGGCTGGGATTTGATGAAGTGTTGGGCGAGTGATTGTCGTGGATTCTAGATCCAGTGGCCAGGGATGAATACCGTTTCGTTACAAATCGATTTAATCTTGGCTCTAGGGTTCTAATCGGATGGCTCGCATTTAAAGATACCCTTTCGTGGGGGCACTTTTACTTATGAGTCCTCAGATTTTTAGTGAGTCAACCCGCTGTCCAGGGACCCTGTTCTCTGTGCCTGGGATATCTTGCGCATAGGCCCCTGCGCTTCAGAAATTGAGGCCCAGTCCAGAGATGATTAAAAATAGAGAAATAACTCTAGAATTTCGTTTTTAATACAAAAACAAATCTAGAAACTTGTAAAATGCATAGAAAATTCATTTTTGATCCAAATCAATCCATTCCAATTTCTAAAATTTTGTAATATTAATGTCTATCACCTAGAGTCTCTGTTTTGACATGAAAACAGAAAGGAAGTTTATTTCTCATGTAATTCCATTTCAAGCACATTAAACCATTGAAAATTCATAATTCAAAATCTATAACTCCAAATTTAATGATTCCTGTTCCTAGGCTCTTATTTTAATATTTAGATTTTTATCATGTATTTTATCTACCTGTTTGGTGTGATGTTAATTTTTGCTATACTATGTATGTATTGTGTTGATGCGAGTAGACGAGTAAGCCACTGTGGATTCTGAGGTTCAGCAAGTAGAAGTAGCTCAGCAGGAGCTCATTGAAGGCAAGTTGTGCCCTTGACCACTTTTTACCCAATAATGTTCTTTGATGTCACATGTTCATGCATAGGTTTAATTTTGATGGAACCCAATAGGTTACCCTAGATTGTTTATCTCATTACCTTGTTTACCCCCGAATCACTTGGGTAGTTTGCTATTGCCTTACATGGATTTGGGATAATTATTTATCATATCTATGTTCCAGTTATTTTGTTATTCTATTTATGTTCATGTCAAGATCATTAATGTTAATTGGAACATAGAGCTTCACTTGAGAAACACGTGCCACCACAAGGGTTCATGGACGCCCTTGGCTGATTAATTAGGAAAGCTAGTGGAGGACTACCTTACCCGAAAGGGACAAGGGCAGTTGGGGAGTGGTCAGTGTAGGAAGGTCCTTGGTTGATTTTGCTGCGATGGCGGTCAGGCAAGAACCCTGCATTGGAGCTTCCTATAAACTGTAGCGGGTTTTCTGAAGCTAGTGGAACTTTGTAAAGGCTTCGTAGTGTTACCCTGCCTCGCCTCCTCGGTAGAGGTGTATGGGAAGTCGCGATCCCTTGGCAGACGGGTAACATGACTTGTGGGTAAAGGGTACAACCTCTGCAGAGTGTAAAACTGGTATACTAGCCGAGCTCACGGTCATGAGCAGCTCAGGACTCTCTGATGATTAACTTATGGAACTAAATTCAATTTGTCATATGCATTGCATCGCAGGTGATGTTGTTACTTTTGTTCTACTACTTAATTGGGTTGGTATTTACTTATACTTAGTAATTGCTAATAAAATTTTGACCAACTTTAAAATCAATGCTCAGCTCTAACCATCCTCTTTGGTAAGCCTTACACTTCACGTGAGCTCCCACCTTTGGCGAGTTCATGCACATTATTCCCCACAACTTGTTGAGCGATGAACGTATGTGAGCTCATTCTTGCTGTCTCACACCCCCCACAGGTCAAGAACAGGTACCGCAGGATGAGGCGCATGGAGGATGTTGTGGCGAGTTCGTGAGAGGTCTAGGCCGTCGTCTCCCAGTCAACTTTGGGTTGTTGGACCGTTGTCTCCTTATAATGAAATTATTTATTTAATTATTTTGTATAGAACTCCTATTATATAGTAAAGATGTGACATTCGATCATGTGCCATGATTCATCATATGTGTGAGACTTGGTCCCAGCACACCTGGTGATTATGTTCGCGCCAGGGTCTTGGTGCCCCGAAATCCGGGTGTGACACTACCTTCGCGCTTGATGCCAGTACCGCTCCTGTCTCACTGTACCGTGGGCCCCACTTGCCAGTGGCTCACCAGTGCCCACGTCATAGCTGTTTAACCATGGCGAGGGGCCCACTCATCATCCCTCATGTGGGAACTGCTAGTTCCGCTTGAACTGACCACGATGCAACATGCTCGATAACTGCCCACCCCATTGCTCGTTTATAAGTCTCTAGCACCTATTCTCCCCTCCCTCCATCCCATGTAGCAATGTCCATCTCGCTGCGTAGCAACTGCAACACAGCCCATAGTGGTCGTCGTTGTGTGGAGGAGCACTGTCGTTCTTCTCAGGCGTCGCCCGCTACAGCAGCTACCCACCTTCTCCGCCTCACCACTCCAGCGATCTACGTTGTCCTCTTCGGTGAGGCCCTTCTTCCCCGGCGAGTCCCCTCCTTTCTCGTTGTTTACAGCTGGTCGTCGTTTTCCTCTTCACGACGTGCGCCTTGGTTGCCTCCATGGTCGCGCCTACCAGCGAGCAGATGTGTGCATCGCTGCTCCGCTTCTTCGGTTGTGCCTGCCCGCTCCGCTCAATGCAGCCTGCTACCCCATGCACCGCGCACTGTCTCAACCCCCGCCGTTGGCCATGGCAGCACAGCCCCTCGATGCGCCCATGCTCGATTCCTTTCCCCAGTGTGCGCAGCCAGCCCTCATCCGATAGAAATGTGCCACGTCGTCGTAATTTCGTGAATTATTAATTATTCAATATCTTTTTATTGAAAATCCATATCGACCCGTTCTAGTTACGTTAATTTTATAATAATATCATCAACGTGTTAGTAACATTATTTTGTCACGGCGCAAGTTTTAATTAATTCGTTAATTATTTGTTCATCCGATATTTATTGGAATAGCAATTTAAATAAAACTAATTTAGTTCTATTTGTGTTTTATAAATACAGAGTAATGTGATTAATGTCAACTCGTTGTTCTGAATTAATACTTGTTTATAAAAAATGATATCCGTTAGCGATTCTCGCGTATCGTCTCGTTGTTCGTGTGTCGCTCGTTCGTGTCGCGCGTGCTGTTCGCACGCGTTGTCGCACGTCATTTGTGTGTGTGGCACACATTGTTTCGTGCGTCGTCCGCACGCTATGTCGCACGTGTCCGCGCGTCGTTCGCACGTTGTCGTGTTATTTCGCGCGTCGTAAATTCGCATCGCTTGGAATCTCTCGAGTTAATTAAATTACTTATTTATTTGACAACTGTTAATGTTATAGAAATGTCGAATAATGTGAGTATTTCAAATTAAATATTCTAATTAATACTTATTTAGTTTAAATGCGGTAACTCCTCGACCGTAGCTCCGACTATCGCGTTTTTTCCTCGCTCAACCGTAGAAGCGAGCTTTATTCTGTGTTGCATGTTTTATATTGTTTTACTTTGTATGTGTAATGTTCTTATGTATATATATATATATATGTTTGTTTGTTTGTGTCTTTTCATATTCTCTACATGTCGCGAATAGATTGCGATCCGTTTTTGAGCTTCGAGGAATCGAAGATCAACCGTTGGCGACCAAGTGATCAACCTCTTCGAGTTCTACAAGGTTGAAGACCCTAAGCATCTGTTTGGTGAAGGTAAGTGTCCTCTGACCTATTTATATTCTATTCACATGATAATTAATTCCCTCGCATTACATAATTTAAACCTAAGGATTGACTAGCTTTTTATTTACCTTGTCCTTGATTACCTTTTGGGGTATTTTGGTTAGCTTTATGCTAGCTCTCTACTTTAATCAATGAACATGATGAGAATATTTATGATATGTTGATGATATCTTGATTATGATGATGAGCTTGTGTTATTTTAGGGGACTTGGGCTGTTTCCCAAGTACCTCTCCGTAAGGACCTGTCCGTTGAGAAACCACCCGAGAAAACAGTGCAACCATGAGGGTGGTATGGGACGCCCTTAGCAAATTAATTAGAGGAACTTGGAGGTGTAGCTGGCTTCACCGTAGGGCCATCAATGGGGGTGGGGGCATAGTGCTTGCTCTGCTAAGGGTGGGTGCCGAGGTTACTTTGATTTGGTTTTTTAGTCAGCCACCTTAGGGAGGAGTACTGTTTGTACAACTGGTGAAACCTAACGGGCAGCTACATACCAGGGGAATCTTTGTAAAGGCTACGTAGTGTATCCCTGGCCATTCACCTTGGTAGTGCAGATCGGGTCTTGCACACCAAGGCTGGAAAGGGATCACGACTCATGGGTAAAGTGTGCGACCTCTGCAGAGGAATGAAACTGATATATCAGTCGTGCTCACGGTTATGAGCGGCCTTGGGATCCTCTTTTATTAGAGATACAACTGGTTCGAGATGCAATGATTCTATTAATGGTTTTTTGGTTCGATGATGATAATGATGTTTCCTCGATGAGGAAATGGTTCACGGGTTGGTTATTGCTAAAACCTGGCTTCTAAAAGCAACTGCTTGAGCTTAACTCAACATAAAGGTAGTCCACCTCAGCCAAACTTCGACGAGTTCGAGGATTAGGCTAGCGACCTCCCTAGTCAGCTGCATGTGGTGGGTTTGTTTACTTTGGCTATGTTTCTATTCTGTGTACTTTGATTTATATTATGTAAATGACTCTAGTCTTTAATATTATTACTTACTCTTTATTGTTATTCGAAGCATTGTGCTATGATGAGTCATTTATGTAATTGTTGTGTATGTAAATTTCTAATCCTGGCACGTACATGGTTCGCATTCGGTTTACCTTCAAAATCGGGTGTGACAGTCCACTAGACATATAGAATGGCTGGTCGATTTTGATGTCTCTTTACATCGGCTTTCACAAGGTGAAAGTTAAATGGCCTCAACATTTCCTATAATCGATTTTGGTGTTTGACGTCCATCACAAACAATATGGACTAACTAGTTTGCCTAGTGGATGTTTTTTCTCAGGTGCATAAAGTTCAACATAAACATACAAAGAAAAAGACTTGAGGGAATTCTATAAAGTTTGGAGCATACAAAATCTGGTGCAGCCAGTGGCACACCGGACATTGTCCGGGACACTGTCCGGTGCCCTGACTGAGCCCTCCACGAACTGGCCGCTCTCAGGTTTTCTCGACGCTCGTCCGCTAAAATTCATCGGACTGTCTGGTGAGCCACCGGACTGCCCGGTGAGACAACGGAGCAACGGTCAACTTCGCCCGACGGTCGACTGCGCAGACTACGGCGTAGTCTGCAATACCAGAAGTCAGAAGACAGTCTGAGACGACAGGTCGCACCGGACTGTACGGTGTGCCACCGGACTATCCGGTGCCGCAAGAGGACAGAAGACTTCAACGGTCAAAAGCTCCAAACCTCAACGGTCGGCTAACGTGGCACTCACCGGATAGTGAACAATGCAGTATCCGGTGCACCACCGGACTCTCCGGTGTGTCCATCGACATCAATGGCTGGAATAGTGGTTGGAGCTATAAATACCCCCAACCATCACCATTCAAGTCATCCAAGCATTGCAACTTCCTCATTGAATATTAGAGCAAAAGAATAGACTCCAAGACACAATCAAAGCATCAAATCCTCTCCAAGTTCCAAAATCAAGTCAAGTGATCAAAAGTTCTTGCTTGAGAGAGGGTGATTTGTGTTTCTTTTGTTGCTCTTGTTGCTTGGTTGCTTTCTTCTTCTCACTCTAATCTTTCCAATTCCTTTGTAACGCTAGCAAGAGACATCTAATTGTGTGGTGATCCTTGTGGGGTCTTAGTGACCCATGTGATTAAGAAGAAGCACTCAACCGGTCTAAGTGGCCGATTGAGAGAGGGAAAGGGTTGGAATAGACCCGGCCTTTGTGGCCTCCTCAACGGGGAGTAGGTTCTTTGGAACCAAACCTCAGGAAACAAATTATTGTGTCCACTTGTGTTGATTTTCATCACTCGATTTGTTTCTTCCCTCTCCTCTCTCTCTAGAGTTCTCTTGCTCACATTGTTTTGAGTTGGCTCCCAAAGTTATCCGCATTGATTGAGCAACTCATAGCAAGAGGAACTATCTTCCACACTCTGAATTCTCTATTATTTATTTCTAACCCTAATCCCGGGTGAAGTGTGTGTTCAAACTTTATAATTTTCAGGTTTTTGATTATTCACCCCCCTCTAGGTGACTTTCAATTGGTAATGGAGCCCGGTGCTTCATTAGAGTTCAACAACTCGAAGTAATGTTAGGAGAACACTCCAAAAGGGAGATGATGACTGGGGAAAAGCCCAGATCTTCAAGAAAGAAGAACGAAGAACGGACTCCATCGAAGGAGGCCAGTGACAAGCAAAAGAAGCACAAGGAGGAATCCACCGGCTCCATCAAGTCACATAGGAAGGGTGACAAGAAGAAAAAGAAAATGAAGAAGGTGGTCTACTACGAGACCGTCTCTTCATCAGCTTCCACCTCCGGCGCCGAGTCTACATCTTCGAAGCGACAAGAGCATAAGAAGTATAGTAAGATGCCTCTTCGCTATCCTCGCATTCCTAAATGTGCTCCTCTACTTTCCGTACCCCTAGGCAAACCACTATATTTTGATGGTGAAGATTATTGTATGTGGAGTGATAAAATGAGGCACCATCTAACCTCACTCCACGAGAGTATATGGGATATTGTTGAGTTTGGAGCACAGGCACCCCAGGTGGGCGACGAGGACTACGACTCCGATGAGGCCGCCCAAATAAGGCACTTCAACTCCCAAGCCACCTCCATACTCCTTGATTCCTTGTGTACGCCGGAGTACAACAAGGTACAAGGGTTGAAGAGTGCCAAAGAAATTTGGGACTTCCTCAAAACAGCGCATGAAGGGGACGAGGTGACCAAAATCACCAAGCACAAAACGATCGAGAGAGAACTCGGTCGGTTCGTCCTCAACAAAGGAGAGAAGCCACAAGCAATGTACAACCGACTCAAGACAATGGTCAACCAAGTCTGCAACCTCGGGAGCACCAAGTGGGATGACCATGAAATGGTCAAGGTTATTCTAAGATCACTTGTTTTTCGTAATCCCACTCAAGTTCAATTAATTCGTGGAGATCCTAGATATAAATAGATGTCTCCCGAGGAGGTCATTGGTAAGTTTGTGAGCTTTGAACTTATGATCAAGACTCCAAACACATTTTTGACTTGGAGCAAGGCGCCACCTCCACACCCGAGGTGCAACCCGTTGCATTCAAAACCACAGAATAAAAGAAGGAAGAGTCTACACCAAGTAGACTCCCAATCAACGCCTCCAAGCTCGACAATGAGGAGATGGCTCTTATCATCAAGAGCTTTCGACAAATCCTCAAGCAAAGGAAGGGGAAGGACTACAAACCCCATTCCAAGAGGGTTTGCTACATGTGTGGTAAGTCTGGTCATTTCGTTGCTAAATGTCCATATACAAGTGACAGTGACAGGGATGGCGACAAGAAAGGGAAGAAGAAGATGAAGAAAAAGAGATACTACAAGAAGAAGGGTGGCGAGGCGCACATGGGGTGGGAATGGGACTCCGACGAGAGCTCCATGGACTCCTCCTCCGACGAGGACGTCGCCAACATCACCGTCAACAAAGGTCTTCTCTTCCCCAACGTCGGCCACAAATGCCTCATGGCTAAGGATAGCAAAAAAGAAAAAGGTACATTCTAAAGATACCCCAAATACACTACTTCCGATGATGAGGGTAGTTCTAGTGATGATAATGATGACTTGACTTCTCTTTTTGCAAACCTTACCAAAGATCAAAAGAAAAAGATTAATGAATTGATAGAAACCATTAACAAGAAGGATGATATCTTGGAACGCTAAGAGGACTTGCTCGTTAAGGAAAATAAGAAATTTGTTAAGCTAAAAGATGCTTATGCTCTTGAAGTAGAAAAATGTGGAAACTTATCTAAAGAGCTTATTATTTGCAATGATTCAATTTCTTGTATTAGAACTGAAAATGTTAATTTAATTGTTAAGATTGAAGAATTGAATGCTTGCAAACCCTCTACATCTACTGTTGAGCATGTCACTATTTGCACTAGATGTAGAGATGTTAATATTGATGCTATGAATGATCACATTGCCATGATTAAAGAACAAAATGATCACATAGCTAATTTAAATGCTAAAATTGCCGAGCATGAGTTAGAGAATAAAAAAATTTAAATTTGCTCGTAGCATGCTCTATAATGAGATACGCCCTAGCATTAAGGATGGCATTGGTTTCCAACACGGGAGTCAAAGCAACATCAAACTTAATGCCCCTAGAACAGACTTTCTAACTTATTAAGGGCAAGGTTCCCATGGTTCAGGATAGGGAGGGTTACATTTTATATCCTGAAAACTATCCTGAGCACAAAATTAGAAGAATTCATGCTAGAAAATCTCATTATGTTTCTCATCATGCTTTTATGTATAGTAATCAGGCTTCTAGATCTAGGCATACAACTAATATCAAAATTCTTAAGAATAAGATTGCTAATGCATCAAATGAACATAGCATTTCATTCAAAACTTTTGTGCATCTTTCGTGCTTACTAACAATTCATGCAAGATAGTTGCCAAATATGTTGGGAGCAAACACAAGAGTTCCAAGACTTGTGTTTGGGTACCCAAGGTGCTTGTTTCTAATGTGAAAGGACCCAAGACCGTTTGGGTACCTAAGAACAAGACCTAAATTTGTTTTGTAGGTTTACGCATCCGGCGGGACAAGTTGGATAATCGATAGCGGGTGCACAAACCACATGACTCGAGAGAAAAGGATGTTCTCCTCATATGAGAAAAATGATGATCCCCAAAGAGCAATCACGTTCGGGGATGGAAATCAAGGTTTGGTCAAAGGTTTGGGTAAAATTGCTATATCTCCTGACCATTCCATTTCTATTGTTTTTCTTGTAGATTCTTTAGTTTCTCAATTATGCAAAATGGGCTACAACTGTCTTTTTACTGATGTTGGTGTTACTGTCTTTAGAAGTGATGATTTAGTAGATTTTAAGGGAGTGTTAGATGGTCAGCTATATTTAGTTGATTTTAATGATAACAATGCTGAACTAGACACTTGCTTAATTGCTAAGACTAATATGGGCTGGCTCTAGCATCGCCGACTTGCTCATGTTGGGATGAAGAATCTTCACAAACTTCTAAAGGGGGAGCACATTTTAGGACTAACAAATGTTTATTTTGAGAAAGACAAGATTTGTAGCGCATGTCAAGCAGGGAAGCAGGTTGGAGTTCATCGTCCACACAAGAACATCATGACGACCAAAAGGCTGCTTGAGCTACTCCACATGGATCTATTCGGCCTGATCGCTTACATAAGCATCAGCGGGAGTAAGTGTTGTCTTGTTATTGTGGATGATTATTCTCGCTTCACTTGGGCATTTTTTTGCAGGCAAAATCTCAAACCCAAGAGACCTTAAAAAGATTCTTGAGACGGGCTCAGAATGAGTTCGGATTGAGAATCAAAAAGATTAGAAGCGACAATGGAACGGAGTTCAAGAACTCACAAATTGAAGGATTTCTTGAGGAGGAGGGCATCAAGCATGAGTTCTCTTCTCCCTACACACCTCAACAAAATGATGTTGTGGATAGAAAGAATAGAACTCCCTTGGATATGGCGAGGACCATGCTTGATGAGTACAAGACACCGGATCGGTTTTGGGCGGAGGCGATTAACACCGCCTGCTACTCCATCAACCGACTCTACCTTCACCGAATCCTCAAGAAAACATCATATGAACTCCTCACTGGTAATGTTTCTTATTTTAGAGTTTTTGGGAGCAAATGCTTTATTCTTATTAAGAGAGGTAGAAATTCTAAATTTGCTCCTAAAGCAGTAGAAGGCTTTTTAATTGGTTATGACTCAAACACAAGGGCATATAGAGTCTTCAACAGGTCCATTGGATTAGTTGATGTTTCTTGTGACATTGTGATTGATGAGACTAATGGCTCCCAAGTGGAGCAAGTTGATCTTGATGAATTAGATGACGAAGAGGCTCTGTGTGTCGCGCTAAGGAATATGTCCATTGGGGATGTGTGTCCAAAAGAATCCGAAGAGCCTTCACAAGCACAAGATTAACCATCATCTTCTATACAAGCATCTCCACCAACTCAAGATGAGGAAATGGCTCAAGAAGAAGAGGATGGAGACCAAGAGGATGAGCCACCTCAAGAGGAGGACATTGATCAAAAGGGAGATGAAGATGACCAAGACAAGGAAGATGATCAAGAAATTCAGGATCAAATACCACCACACCCAAGAGTCCACCAAGCAATTCAAAGAGATCACCCTTTCAACTCCATTCTTGGTGACATCCACAAGGGGGTAACCACTCGATCTCGAGTTGCTCATTTTTGTGAACATTACTCTTTTTTGTCTACTATTGAGCCCTACAGGATAGAGGATGCACTTAGACCCAGACTGGGTGGTGGCAATGCAGGAGGAGCTCAACAACTTCACGAGGAATGAGGTATGACATTTAGTTCAGTGTCCTAACCAAAATATTGTAGGTACCAAGTGGGTATTCCACAACAAACAAGATGAGCATGGTGTGGTGACTAGGAACAAAGCCCGACTTGTTGCCAAGGGATATTCACAAGTCGAAGGTTTGGATTTTGTTGAAACCTATGCACCCGTAGCCAGGCTTGAGTCAATTCATATATTACTTGCCTATGCTACATGCCATGGCTTTAAGTTATATCAAATGAACGTGAAAAGTGCCTTCCTCAATGGCCCTATCAAGGAAGAGGTATATGTTGAGCAACCTCCCGGCTTTGAAGATAGTGAGTATCCTACACATGTTTATAAGCTCTCAAAGGCACTTTATGGGCTCAAACAAGCCCCAAGAGCATGGTATGAATGCCTAAGAGACTTTCTTCTCACTAATGGCTCCAAAGTTGGAAAAGCTGACCCTACTCACTTCACTAAAACTATTGATAAAGACTTGTTTATATGCCAAATTTATGTTGATGGTATCATTTTTGGGTCTACTAACAAGTCATATTGTGAAGAGTTTAGTAGGATTATGATACAGAAATTTGAGATGTCTATGATGGGGGAGTTAAAGTATTTTCTTGGATTTCAAATCAAGCAACTCCAAGAGGTAACCTTCATCTGTTGTAACACCCTGAATTTGGGGTATAAAATTTCTTTCTAATTATCTACCAAATTCGGGTGTTACCCTTTGTATCTCTCTCTCTCTTTAATTTGGCTAGAACTAGGGTAATTAGGAGAGGGGATAATTATTTATTTTTTCAAAACAATGTAAGTCATGAATTGTTGCATCATGCTGAGCCCAAAATATTCTTTGAAATGAAGCACATGTTTGATTTGGTTTGAATTTGAAACATAGTTTGAATTTGAATTGAAAACCCTAGAGAAAATAAAATGGAAAAGGAATTAGAAATTCTAGGAAATTGGAAAACCTCATTTCGGCCCAAGACAGCCCAGCCAGCCCAGCCCTCGCACACGCCCGCTCCCGCTCGCCAGCTCTCCCTGACAGACGGACCGCGCCTGTCAGCGCCCTCTCGTGCCCGCTCTGTCTCTCCCTCCCGCTGCCTGGTGGGGCCGGCCTATCGGTGCCGATCCGTCTGCGCTCGTGGCCACTCTCGCTCGCTGCTTGGTGGAACCTCCCTGTCAGCAGTTGACCACCCGTTGTTGTGCTCCCTCGCTGGTCCATGGACCCCGCCTGTCTACCACACACCCCCGTCCCTAACCTCCCGCTCGCACCCGTCGTGGATGTGCCCACGTCGCGCGTTTCCTGGCCACCTCCGCACGCAACCGACCTCCTTTTAGTGCCCACACCCCACTCACTCACTCCCCTCGCTCAGTTGCGCCCCCAACCGAACACCCTCACCCTCACACTCGCACCGTGCGCGCCCAAGGAGCTCTGCCGCTGCTCACCGTGGTCCGCCGCCCGTTCTACGGTCGCCGTCGAGCTCTCGCCGCGCCTGTTGCCTCAGTGAGTTCCGCCTCGCCATCAGCAACCCGGGACACCCCTCAGTTCGCCCCCAACCCCTCTGGTTTGCCCGGTTCGTAATCACCGGAGACTTCCCCGTGCAGCCGAAGTCTGCCACCATCGACCCGAGGCTTCCCCGCGTCCCCGCCATCGCTCAAGTGTCCCTGAGCCTGCACTCGAGGTGAGAAAACCTTCACATGCCCTTATTTCGCCTGTTATTGCCCTAGTGTCCGTGTAATTGCTCGCCGGAGTTGATCTGCGGTACCGTTAGGCTACCTCGCTGTGTTCTGTGCCCTCTAGTGCCCCCGCGCCGACGTTGCGCCCATCACTGAGTTCACCATGTCGCCCTGAACACACCCGAACCTTTCCCCAAACCCCTAGAGCCCTGTCGTGGATGTCCCCCTCGTCTCCGGCGAAACCTCGACGCGAGGTCGAGCAGTGCCACCGCACCCCAGACCGGTCGCTAGCCATTGGATGTCGGACATCCATCCGAGATCTGGCGGTCTGGGTTTAATCAGAACAGATCTAATCGCAACCATCCGATGCAAATCCAATCGCTCAGACCGCTCTGCTCACTCGCGCTTTGCGCTGAGCTCGGCCAGTCAGCCCTACCTCAGGTCGCTGACATCCCGAGCCTACCTATCAGCGCTTGCTGCGCGCCCGCGCTCGCGCGCTCGTCCGCTGGATTTGATCTTGGTCGTCGATCTGTGATCTAATGGTTGAGATGGCCTGATACCCTTCGCATGTATTTTTGTTAAAGAAACCCTTGGGTTTTTTGTAATCAACCCAACATCCCTCTATATCGCGCGCATGCCCCTGTAAACTTATAGATTGGACCCTAGGTTTTTGTTTAATCACTAAATTAGACTTAATTTTGTATTTCAAACTTCAAACTTGTTATTTCATATCTTTTTCATATGAACTCCAAATTTAGTGATTCAAATTGCAAAATGTCCATAGGAATGTTCTTTGTTCAAATAAATTATGTTCATACACAGTCTATGCACTCTAATTTGATGTCTAAGCCATAGGTTAGGTTAGGTGTTAATTTATTTGTTTAATAAATAAAAAGGGAAAACCCTAGTAGTAAATGAATATTTAATTTTGTGAGATTAATAATATGCCATGTAAGAATTGATCCCTGGTATAATTGGGTGTCTCACTAAAATTAGTAGAATTAAACTATCTAATCCATAATGTCTAGGGAATCACTAATCTTTAAATGAATTAATCCCTAGCATTTAAGTCTATCTTTTGTGTTCATAATGTCCTGTCAAACTTGTGTTCACTTGATTGTACATGTTTGGTGTGTTGTTCATTTGTATTTTTTCCAAATGTATTGAATGTATGGTCGCTTTATTTAGACAGTGAGCAGCCCGTGGTTCCTGAGTGTGTTGTCGAAGATCTCCCTGAGCAACAACCTGGTGAAGGCAAGTGCCCTCTGACCCATTATGTCCTACATACTTTATAATTCACCGTCCCACATTACATTATTGAAACCTAAGGATTGACTAGTCTATATTTACTTATCCTTGTTTACCTTTTGGGTTATCATGGTTAGCATTATGCTATTCCTTTAACGTAATCAATGAATATGATGTGAATATTTATGATACGATGATGTTATCCCGATGATGATCTTATGATACATTAGGGGACTTAGGCCATTTTCCTGAGTACCTCTCCGTAAGGACCTGTTCGGGGAGTGACAACCCGGGATAACAGTGCAACCATGGGGGTGGAATGGGACGCCCTTAAGTGATTAATTAGAGCAACCAGAGGAGTAGTTGGCTTCGTCGTAGGGCCGTCAATGGGGTCCGGGCATAGTACTTGCTCTGCCGAGGCTGGTTGCAGAGGTTCTTGATTTGGTTTTGTTAGTCACCCTTCCTTTGGGAAGAGATATTGTGTTTATCAAACTTGAGAAACCTAACGGGCAGCTATGACCTCTGGGAAATCTTTATAAAGGCTACATAGCGATACCATGCCAGGCCACCTAGGTAGTGGTCAATAGAGATTGGCTCTTTGCGGGCAGAATGAGAATCACGACTTGTGGGTAAAGTGTGCGACCTCTGCACAGTGTTAGATACTGATATATCAGTCGTGCTCATGGTTAAGAGCAGCCTTGGGATCCTCTTTGATTAGAAGAACTTGGGTTACTTTTATGGTGATGATTAATAATGATGATTATAATTATGATCTCTGGTATTTCCTCTTAGAGGGAGTACATTTGGGTAATAACTGGGTTATTACTAAAACTTGGCTCTACTAATAGTAATAAATACATGACCAACTAAAAGCAACTGCTTAACCTTAACTTCACATACAGCTAGTCCACTTTAACCGAACGGGACATTTGCTGAGTACGTTGATGTGTACTCACCCTTGCTTTACAAACCACCCACCCCAGGTTGTCCCCACTGTACTCAGTGCTCAGAAGGAGATGCTGGCAACATGGAGGACTTTGAGGAGTTTTAGGACTACGATGAGTTCTAGTTTTTCTTAGTGGCAAACCCCCCCAGTCACCTGCCTGTGAAGGCCTTATCTCCTACATTTCATATTTCTACACTTTGATGGTATTAATGTTAATGACTATGTTATAGACTCTACGGATGTCTTGGACATCTTGATGTAATAAAAGTAATTTTCCACTATTTACTTTGAGCAATGTGTGATGATGTCCAATTATGTAATCGTTGTGTACGTGAGTTTCTGATCCTGACACGTGCATGGTTCACATTCGGTTTGCCTTCCAAAACCGAGTGTGACATATGCCAAACTAAGTACATACAAGATATACTCAAGAAGTTTGGAATGAAGAATGCCAAACCCATCAAGACTCCCATGGTAACAAATTGGCATCTCGACCTCGACACATGAGGTAAATCTGTAGATCAAAAGGTATACCGGTCAATAGGTTCTTTACTCTATTTATGTGCTTCACGACCGGATATTATGCTTTCCGTATGCATGTGTGCAAGGTTCCAGGCAAATCCTAAGGAAGTTCACCTTAGGACCGTGAAAAGAATCATGAAAAAGAATCATGAGGTATTTAGTTTATACTCCTAAGTTTGGGCTGTGGTACCCCAAGGGATCTACCTTTGATCTAATCGGGTATTCCGATGCCGATTATGCCAGATGTAAAATTGATAGAAAGAGCACATCAGGGACTTGTCGGTTTCTAGGGAGATCCCTGGTGTCTTGTGCTTCGAAGAAACAAAACTCAGTAGCTCTATATATCCGCCGAAGCTGAGTATATTGTTGCAGGACATTGTTGTGCACAATTGCTCTGGATGAGGCAAACCCTTAGGGACTATGGCTACAAGTTGAGCAAAGTCCCTCTACTATGTGATAATGAGAGTGCAATCTGCATGGCAGGTAATCCCATTGAACACAACTGCACTAAGCACATAGACATCTGATATCACTTTTTGAGAGATCACCAACAAAAGGAGGATATCAAATTGCTTATATTAGCACCCACAACCAATTAGCCGGTATCTTCACCAAGCCCTTGGATGAAAAGACTTTTAGCAAGCTTAGGAATGAACTCAATATCCTCGATTCTTGGAACTTTGATTGAAATCTCGCACACATTGCTCATTTATATACCTTTGATCATGTCTCTTTCATTTGGTACAAATGCATATTTCTTATTCTTCTTGTGCCAAGGCTAAGACTAATATGCTTCCAAGTGTATTTCAATGCTTCATCAAGCCCTTGGCTAAAAGGGAAATGGAGTATTCGGCAAAGGCAAGGTTCCACTACGACTGTCTGTATCATTTATCCTTTGACCTACTCATGAACTTTCATTCATATCATTTTTCAAAAGGAGGAGAGAGTAATAGGCCTCTAGTTCTCTTCGTTTTTGGCTCTTAATGCCAAAGGGAGAGATAGTAATGGGCCCAAAGCAAAAGGACCGCACCACCAACCTTTCTAAAAACTTTTTCAAAGAAGGGGGAGAGATTATTCAAATTGCGAAAATCCTCTTGACAGCTAAGGGGAGAACTTCTCCAAGGGGAGTTTTTATTTAGCCAAAGGAAAAGCATTTGAAACATGGGGAGAATTTTTCAAATACTTGAAAATCCTTTTAGAAATCATATTCTTCATTGGCTATTTGCAAAAGAATTTGAAAAGACTTTTCCAAAAGATTTGCAAAAACAAAACTAAGTGGTGCAAATGTGGTCCAAAATGTTAAACTAGATCAAAGCAACCATATATGTTTAAAACTCCTTTCATTTCAAAAGTAACTTATGCACATCTGACAAATTGCAAACTAGTTACATTTCTACACTTTATATTTGATTTGGTTTATGTTGGCATCAATCACCAAAAAGGGGGAGATTCAAAGGGAAATGACCTCAACATTTCCTATAATAGATTTTGGTGTTTGGCGTCCATCACAAACCATATGGACTAACTAGTTTGCCTAGTGGATGTTTTTTCTCATGTGCATAAAGTTCAACATAATATACAAATAAAATACTTGAGGGAATTCTACAAAGTTTGGAGCATACAAAATATGGTGCAGCCAGTGGCACACCGGACACTGTCGGGTGCCCTGACCGAGCCCTCCGCGAACTAGCCGCTCTTGGGTTTTCTCGGCGCTCGTCCGCTAAAATTCATCGAACTGTCTGGTGAGCCACCGGACTGTCCGATGAGACAATGGAGCAACGGTCAACTTCACCCAACGGTTGACTGCGCTAACTGTGGCGCAGTCTGCAGTACCATCAGTCAGAAGACAGTCTGTGACGACAGGTCGCAACGGACTGTCCGGTGTGCCATCGGATTGTCTGGTGCCGCAAGAGGACAGTAGACTTCAATGGTCAAAAGCTCCAAACCCAACAGTCAGCTGACATGGCACTCACCGGACAGTGAATAGTGCAGTGTCCAGTGTGTGACGGAACCTCCCAAGTAATCAGGCCCACCTACAGTTGTCCTTGTCTAACAGACATCAGACACCCTGTAGATGTTCCTAAGTTACTTGACAAGCTCGGTATCTTTCCTTACCTCACCAGGAACGTTTCACCCGTCTTGCAGACATTACAGATCATCGGATGAAGATATGCGGAAGCGAATTACATAAACTTACATTTTTCAAAAAGCAAGCTTAAGTTATTTATTTACAGACCAGGCTAAAGTGAGTGCATAGCAGTAATAATTATACAAACCAGGGAGACACA